>JAUTXX010515569.1:0-11699 GCA_032273605.1 Panulirus laevicauda | reverse complement strand
TCTTTTTTTTTTTACTATCTCACCGACACATAGAGGGCTGGTATTCTTTCCACAAACATGCAGTCTCTCCTTGTCACACATAACACTTGATAACACTTAACTCACACAGCTCATGCTTCCTGACTGCTATGTGATAGCCCTGCCCTTTGACAAAATAGTATGAGCTGGGGGCATTGGGTAGCAGTTGTAGGTTGGAACATTAGGTAAGATGCTTAGTAAACACTATGTTAGAGTTGCCCTCTGCCAGTAGCCTGTTAAGGGTGAAGCACTGAAGGCGAAGAAGTGGCAATGAAGTTCAGTTATGTAGACTTTTACCATGGCTATGCCCTCGAGAGAGTTCCCAAAGTGAACAGTTGTCAGATATAGATAGATTGTTTGATGATTTTTTAAGGAAAGTAAATTTTGAGCCAAAATTCCATTTTTCCAGTACACTGTGTGTGAAGAAATGCGGTTGATTACTGGTAAGTAGAGACTGACTGGTGATAAGTTACAAGTGGAGAGTGACTGATGATGAGTGGAGTGATCTGTAATCAGTGATGGGATGGTTTGTTACGTGAGAGCTGTGAGTGAAGAATGACATGAGAATAGTTATGAATGAAGGGTGGTGGGAGGTGATGGTAATGGGTGACATATGATGAGTGATGGCCTAAAGATGATGGGTGGTGGGTAGTTACCTATTTCTTCAGTACGAGAAGGAAGTTTTGCAATCATGGGGCTCCATCCCTTAAACTTTTTCCACCATCACACAATTTCTTGAACTTTTGTATGCTGGCCATATTCACTGTTTCATAATTCATTTTACTTCATTCATCTGCTGTTCACACTATACAAGTACTCCATTACATCTTTTTCCAGCAAATTTTTTGCTTGATTTCATGCTATAGCCTCTGGTTGCTCTGTCCTTGTTTCTTTCAGAAAACTGTTCACTCTTGAGGACTATCAGATCAGTTCTTATACTTTTTTCTTTGTAGATAAATATAAGGTCTATAACCTTTAGTAAAATTCAGTCTCTCACTTTTCAATGTAACTCGGCTCTCTTAATTCTGATACCTTCTTTGTTGCCCTCCTCTGGACCTTTCCTTATAGTTCTCTGTGCTTATTTATGTTCAGAGACCAAGTTTGAGAGACATATTCTAGTTTTGGCCACGTGGGATGTGAACGCCTTAATGAATGTTACTGTATCTATTTACCCGATTGCCATTTTGATATTTTCCACCAGACTGTTTGTCTCATATGCTGTTCTAATGTGGGACTCTAGCAACAGGTTAGGGATGATGGGACTCTTAAGTCCCTCTCACAAACAGATTCCGGCTACTTATTTCTTCCTAGATGATACTGAGGCCTTCTTGATGGAAGACTGGTGAGAGAGATTTATTGTTGGAATAAGTGAAGAGCAATTATTGAATTGTGACAGTCAAGACTGATAGATAAGGAGCGATTGGTGGAGTGAACGACCAAGACTGGCAGGTGAAGATTAACTGATGAAGGGTAGAGTAAGAGTATGGAGAGTGGCACAGTGACTGGTGAGGTGCAAAGGGCAATCAGTGACAGATGGGGAGTAATGGCAAGACGTGATAGATGAGGAGCAAGGGGCAAGATATGACAGGTGAGGGCTGACAAGCTAGGTGCAATGGGTGAGTACTGATGGGAGAGAAGTGAAAGGTAGGAGCAAGGAATTTCATAATTTTTTCACAAAATACCACCTGTAGTCACACTTGGTAGGTAAGTTCAAGTGTTGGGAAGGTACTAACCCTCAGTCACATGCTGATGTCACAGACATTGATACAATTTAGTCTCACACATACAGAGTAGGATCTCATAGACTTTTAACCTGTGATGTCTCCCATGTCACTTTCTGAAACATCATCGAGCTGTTTTTCATATGGCTTAAGTTAGTAATGCAATTCAGTTCCAAAAATTCTATTTATTAGAGTTTTCAGTCAGATTTTTAACTCAGAGTACTGTTAGAATATCATTAAAGGTTCTTCATAATGTAGCTATGGTGGTGGTGGTTCCAGGCACAGCCTCACTACTGGCTCCTGATGTAATTACTGGTTGGAGGCTTCCTGGCAGGGGATTGCTGCTTGTGGGGATGATATAGAGTTTATTTAGAACTGCTTTTCCTGAGGAAGACCGAACTCTTGGTTCCTGATGTAGTAGTTGGAGGCTTCCTGGCAAGGGGTGGCCGCAGACTCTACCACACACGTCATCTCCTTCTGGTCGAACACGGTCCCCTCACCACACATGAAGCTGAGGAGATGTACATTGATGGTCATAATACATTAAGGAAGCCATAAAGTAACATCATTATCTATACTTTGAGGGACACAACTACTCCACATAACATGAACATAAAGCCCTTGCAGTCCAAACTAACACTAGGAAATTCTCACTACTGTATATCCAGACTTGATAACATGGGACTCACCTGTATTGGTAAGTTTGTACTGTACTATCAGAGAAGAGGGCAGGGTTACACACATGGAAGACGCGACAGAAGTTGTCTTGGTCGGCATAGTAGCCATAAGGACGGTCAACGCAGGTGAACGATGTGGAGATGCTGCCAAGCAGTTTGCTGGCACCTGAGGGAAGGTTTAAGGGTTCATAGACACCATTAATGTTGTTTTCTGAAGTGCTCAGCACAGAGCCTAACTGCTGGGAGTTATCCTGGAACTGACTTCCCTGAGAGAACCTTTGGCTCTGGCTTCCACTTGAGATGCTCTGCTGGAATGTACCAGACTGGAGTCTGTTTTGATTTTGTTGCTGGAAGTTATCCTGATTCTGCTGCTGGAACCTGTTTTGATTCACCTGATTGTTCCCTGACTGGAACGTACTGCCAACAGATGATCCAGACTGGGCAGTTGCGCCCTGGTTGGTCAGGAATGTATTGCTAATTTGAAAGTCATTGTTGTTCAGGAAGGCACTGTCACTCTGGAGGCCGCTGCTTCTCTGGGCATTAGTGCTGCTCTGAAAGGAGTTTAATTGCAGATCGCTGCCGTCCTGGAAGGAACGGGTCTGAGAGTTACTGATGTCCTGGAAGGCATTGTTTTGAGAGCCACTGACGCTCTGGAAGGAGCTCCTCTGATTATCTCTGTTCCCTGGAAAGGAAGTTCTCTGAAAACCACTGACACTCTGAAAGTCATTATCTCCTTGGAAGGAACTTCTTTGGAAACCACTCCCTGTCTGGAAGCCACCGACCTCCTGGAAAGAGTTGCTTTGAAATCCCCTGTTGTCCAGGGAGGAGCTACTCTGGGAATCACCGACACTTTGGAACTGATTATTGGCATCCCTGGAGGAGCTGGAAGTGAAGGTGCCACTCCCTTGGAAGAATCCATTCCCGGCAAGTCTGACGGCTGGTGTGAAGTCGTTCCTCTGTTGGAACTGTTGAGCTGCAGCCAGGGCTGCAATCACCACTGGAAATACATAATTCCAATGTTAGATTTATATATTATTTCCACTATGAATGCATATATTAACCAACAATATTCTCGTTTCTGTGAATAATAAATATAAGAGTCTCTAGCTTACCAAATAGGAAGGTCTTCATTGTTGAGTTGTTCAGCTCTCAGAAGAGTGTGTGGTGGAGAGTGAAGCCGCTGATCTTTATATACCTAGGTTAATTCAGGTTTTGGTGGAGGGGAAATGGCGTGAAAGGTCTACTGTACAGCAGAGAACGTGGGAACCTGGTCTGGCAGGTAGCGTCTGGCGCCGCTTTGTCTCGCTACACTCTGGGTCTTTTTTTCTTTTTTTTTTTCCTTCTGTAGTGATATATATATATATATGTTTGTCCGTCCATGAAGAGTTATGTCATCTCCAGCAGTACGAACATACCGGACCTCATTCAAAACAAAAGAAATAACTCTCAAGATGTGTATCACTGTACCATCTCAGATAGCCTAGCTGCATCGCTTCATTATCCCAGACGGCCTAGTACGTCGCTTTACCATTGACGGCCTAGCAGCGTCGCTTTTACATCCCAGATTGCCTAGCAGCAGCACTTCACCATCCCAGATGGCCTAGGAGCATCACTTCACCATCCCAGATGGCCTAGGAGCATCAATTCACCATCCCAGATGGCCTAGGAGCATCAATTCACCATCCCAGACGGTCCAGCAGCATCAATTCACCATCCCAGACGGTCCAGCAGCATCAATTCACCATCCCAGACGGTCCAGCAGCATCAGTTCACTATCCCACAAAGTTATAGCAGCATCACTTCATCCCAGACGGCCTAGGTGCAGTATTCCACTACCCCAGTGCTTCTGTCATTCCACCATTGTAAACACTCCATTACTCCATCAAAGACGGTCTATATCCCTTCAGTTCTATTTGTCCCATCGTCCTTCCCATCCAGGACAACCCATCACCACGCTATCCAGAACAACTAGTGTACCTCACAATCCATCACTCCACCATCCAGTACAACTTATGTAGCCCATCAACCAGGACAACCCATCACCCGCCTATCCTGAACATGCAGACACCCAGACGACTTAACTGCTTCGCACTTTTACTTGGGATTCATGAGCTGAGTGAATCAAATGGAACACTTGTGGCAAGACTAGGGTCTCCGGGCTTAAGGTAGGGTTTCCACGCTTCACTCAGTACTAACATGAACTGAAACAATGGGTCGGCGACATTTCAGCAGCACCATGAAGCATCTGTCAGGAACACAACAGATCGTGGATGGTTCCTTCAGTCTTATAACCAATCAAGCAGCAGGTGGACAGCGGGGTTCAGTCGTTCACTGTCAGATGAAGCTTCACCGTCGGTATCAACATTATGAGGACACTGTGGTATTGGTGGTTGGTTGGTTGAACAGCCAACGATCAGTGTCAGGCAGCAGGGGCGGAGGTTGGTGGTGGGCTGAGTGGAGATGTTGAGGGTGAAGGTGGCTCAGCAGGAGGTGTCCTGGGCTGAACCTGTTTATATGGTAGACTCATGAGAACTGGACCAAGGTGGGTGGCGGGCGGCCATAATGTGTTCTTCATCCAACATATCAACAGTTCCTGCAGGATCTCATACCTTCATCATGTAGTGTCAAGTATCGGTCCATAGGATTTCTGGAGCTATTGTTGTATAATGAACTTTCACGCCACTCGCTCCCTCCAGCCGATCCTGAGTATATATAGACCAACGGAGCGATGGACACCTCACACGTTCCAGAGAGCTCAACATCACTGCTATGAAGACCTTCGTGTTTGGTAAGATATGGTTCCAAATGTCTACGTCTTTTGCAGTGTCTGTTGGAAATCTGAATAAACATAATTTCACAATTTACGGGAATGTAGTGTTTACCACTAATATTGGAATGTGTTTCCAGTGTTGGTAGTGGCCTTGGCTTGGGCTCAGCAAGACAACCAAAGGCCTAACTACACCCCTGCTGTCAAACTGGCTGGTCCTGGATCCTTCGCTTCCACCTCCGCCCATGACAGCAGTAGTCAGTTCCAGAGCAGCAGTAGTATCCAGGGTAGCTTAACCCAGGATGGTAGTGGATCACAGAGCAGTTCATTCCAGAGTGTGAGTGAAGTTCAGGGCAGTTCCGCTCTTGGCCACCAGAGTAGCTCCATCAAGGGTGGCAGTAGATTCCAGAGCAGTTCAACTCAGGGCGGTAATGAGTTCCAGGACAGTTCCTCCGCTGGTGTTAGTGTCTCTCTGAGCAACTCTTTCCAGGATGACAATGGTCATCATAATAGTGCTAGCCAGTTTGGCAATAGCCCTCAAAGTGACTCCATACAGGATAGCAAGAGATTTCAGAGCAGTTCATTTAAGGGTAGTAACAACTACCAGAGCAGCTCCATTGGTGCTGGAAGTGGTTCTCTGAGTAACTCTTTCCAGGACGGCAGTGGCTTTGAGAGTAGCTCTTTCCAGGCTGGCAGGACTTCCTTCCAGGACGATAGTACCTCTCAACACAGATTCTCACAAGTGAGTGAAAACTCCTTCCATAGGGACAAGAATGTTCAGAGTGGCTTCCAGACCGGTAGTGGTTTCCAGAGTGCCGATGGCCTCCATAGTAGCTCCTTACCTGCTGGCAGCAGCTCCTTCCAAGGCGACAGTGGCTCTCACACCAGCATCTCACAGGCGACTAAGGACTCACAAAGTAGCTCACTCCAAGGCGTCATTGGTGTCCAGAGTGACAGTGACTTCCAGAGGGGCAGTGGCTTCCAGACCGGTACTGGTTTCCAAAGTGGCAGTGGCTCCCAAAGCAGTAGTGGCTTCCAGAGCAGTACTAGTGGATCTGGTAACGGCAGTGGATTCCAGAGTGGCGGTTCCATCCAGGGTGGTATAGGCTTCCAGCGTGGCAGTGGGTTTGAAAGCATTCAGGGCGTTACAGGCCAACTTGAGTCTTCCAGTGGCAATAATAGATTCCAGTCGGGAGATTTCCAACGGAACCAGAACAGGTTCCAGGCTGGTGAATTCCAGCAGAGTGGGGTACGTGGGAGCCAGAACCAGAGGTTCTCTCAAAACAGTCAGATCCAGGAAAACATTCAGCAGTTAGGGTCCCTCTCTGGTGACAGTTTGCTGCTTGGTGGCATCTCCACCTCGTTCAGCTGCGTTGACCGTCCTTACGGCTACTACGCCGACCAAGACAACTTCTGTCGCGTCTTCCATGTGTGTAACCCCGCCTTCTCTGGCCACAACAGTCGGTACAGGTGAGTTCTGTGTGATTATATCTAGATTTAAGGTGAAGAAGACTTTGGTAACGCTGTTGATTATAATCTGCTCATATAATGTATCATAAGTTTTTATCTGGTACTATACACTGATATTATCAGGCTCCTTCATTACGCTCTGCTAATCAATGTACATCTCCTCAGCTTCATGTGTGGTGAGGGAACCGTGTTCGACCAGAAGGAGTTGACGTGCGTGGTGGAGTCGGCGGCCACCCCCTGCCAGGAAGCCTCCAACTTCTACATCAGGAACCAAGAGTTCGGTCGTCTCCAGGACAAGCAGTTCTAAACACTCTCCACCATCGCTACAGGCGGCCGGCCACCAGGAATGTTACAACTACTGCTGGTGTATATGAGTGTGATCCTTATGTATTTTACAAGTAATGAACATCACAGAATGTATCCTTAAGTCAAGAATTATACACAATGAACATTATGTTTGTATATGTCCTGTTCAGGCATCTAGTTAAGGTGGAAAAGTCACCAAGACGGAGTACCAGGGAAGGAAGGATAGCACAAAAGCTGATGGTCTATGACGAGGATCATTGCCAGAGGAGAGTAGGTATGTCCTGAATTTCTTGTTGATGTGCAAATGAGTTCAAACAGCAACAGACCAATGGGTCCTTTCGAGGTTGTTTGTGATCGTGGAAAATATCAGAAACTCCAAGTTTACTATGGTGAAAATTAAAAGGTGTACAGATAATTCAAAGGACATAATTCTGAAACTGTCAGTGACCCAAGGAGACCAAAATACTGCAAGTCGTGGTGTTGAAGCGATATATTCATCAGGTCTATTCATAAACGTATCAATAGTTCGGCTTTCAACCACTCTACGCGTCAAATCGTTCCTTATGCTGACGATCCTGTTGAAGGAGTAATTCGCCTCGTTTCGAGGTAAAACGTTTGGCCAAGAGTTTGTATCTATTACTATGAATGAAATCAGACAACTCAAGCCTTGAGTAGTTGGTCAGCTCAAGCTAATCAAAACCTTTGATAATTCAGAATACTTGTATGAGATCACCTCTTATCCTTCTCTTCTCTAAAAGTAAATAGATTCAAGTCGTTTAATCTGCTCTCGTACGATATGTTTCTCAGGCTGGGAATCATATTAGTAGCTAGACGCTGCATTCTCCATCCTGTCCGTCTTTATTTAGGTAGGTTGACAATAACTGAACACAATATTCAAGATGTAAAGAGTAAGGATGATTTCCCTGGACTTAAATGTGATAGCACTACCTATGAATCCATGAATTTTGTCCACCCTTTTCACTGCTTCTGTTCACTGCTAATTTGGGTCACCAAAGATCATTATACCCAAGTCTTTTTCCTCATTAACCTTTTGCAGTTTATCAGAATTCATACTGTGGTTTGTCTTTTCGTTTTTGCCCCCAACATGTAAAACTTTGCGCCTATATAAATCAAAATTCATTTGCCACCTATGAGCCTAGTCTACCAGTTCGTCTAAGTTTAAAGCTGCAGACATTCGAATCCATTTGAAGGTTAATTTCCTAATTTTGTATCAACAATGAAGTTTCATACCTTCAATTGCAGCCCTGTTTCATAATCATTAATGCATATGACAAAGAGAACCAGTTCCAGACTAACCCTTGTGGCACTCCACTTTTTACGCGTAACCATTCAGAGGCTCGACCATTAATCACTACTGTGTTTCCTGTCCACCGAAGTACAACCCCAACAATGCTATATGACTTAATTTTTGCCAATAAACTTTGATGTGAACTTTTATCGAATGGTTTTGAAAATCTAAGTAGATGGCATTAGCCGTTTTACTCTCGTCATACTTGTTGATTATATCACAAAGGAAATCAAGCAGGTTAGTCAGACATGAACAATTTCGTCGAACACCATGCTGAGAATTGTTTAGTAAGTGGTGGTCCTCTACATGGTTCACGATTCTATCTCGAATGATCGTTTCCATAAGTTTCCCAACTACAGACGTTAAGCTAATTGGACTATAATTATCAAGCAGTGACTTATTACCTTTTTCCAATATCGGTGTTACACTGGCAAACTTCCATTCATCTGGAATTTTCCTGTAGCAAGTGACTTATTGACAAAGGGAGTTAAGGGCTTCACTATCTCATTTTTCGCCTGCTTCATTATCCTCGGATAATGACAAGTAAGTTCGTTCACTCAACTGCTTCGAAGGTTCGACAGAAGCTTTTTCAAGATACGTTCATGTTTTCATTGACCATACCATCCCAGGTTTGCCTGCCAAGCGCAATGCGAAGATCATTAAAATTTTCATGCTTGAAATTGGGTATATTTTCGCAACCGACAGTCAAGTTAACTAACAGCGCATCACGCGGTATTGAAAACGACCTCAAATATCGTGTGTGATCCCATGTACCAAACTCTTCTCCAACATTGTTAACGTGACGTTGATTTGTTGTGAAGAAATAAATTCTATATATTTTCGTCGCCAGTAGGTTTCTCGAGTAATTGGATTAGGGGACCATGTTGCAAATTTAGGTAGAGTTCACGCACGGAAGTACTGGAAAGGGATTTTCCTCATTTAGATATCGGTGTGTTAAAACCTCCGACTATAATATCATTTTGTTCATTATAAATTTCTGCCGACTGTTCATAAAATCTTTCATCTGCCTTTGGTGTCTGTTCATGAAGCGTTTCAACTAGTCCAACTGTTGTTTTGTTCACGAAGCGTTTCAACTAGTCCTACTGTTGTTTTCTTACAAAGTTTATCTTTAATTTCCACAAAAATAAAGTCGACATTCTCAACAGCTACAACATTTTTAACCACGGGATTTAAATGGTCTTTAACAAAGAGCAATATACCACCGCCTACTTTGATTACCCCATCCCTGGCAAACAAGACGTACCCTAGAATTTAGCATTCGACGAGGATATCTCTATTGTTGATATCTAACCAAGATCCGGAAATGATAATCATATATTTTCCTTCAACCATTGTTATCTCTAACTCTGACATTTTATTGCGTGTACACAGAGCGTTAACACAAGATATTTGTAGATGAAACTCAGACATAATTCGAATTGCACTTACGGACGGGGATGGGTCTGTTCCACACGGGCTGCGTGTAGAACGCACAGCTTCCACTTCACTCAGGTGTAGTCCGTCCTTCATAAACATATCAGACGACATGTAGAAATCTCGCCACAAGTTTTTGAACTCAATTCCTCCCTGAAAATAGAGGTTTACTGATATATTACTTAGACTGAACGTCTTACTATGGAAGGCTTTACGCCTCCTGAAATCACATTATTAGTTTTAACTCGGAAACGTAGAATTAGTCCGCGATATTTCACCAATAGCCTCACCGATCTTTCCCTCAGTGTATCATTAGGACCTACATGACAAATAACGGATATATTATCGTTAATGACACCACTAACCTCGGATACACCGTCCTCAACACCTACACGAGCACCTGGAAAACATAAACATTTACGGTGTGAAGGGTTTCTGGCGCATGATTTCTCCAGCTGTCCTCGGATCATTGAGTCGCTGACGAACATTACTTCGTGTTCGCTCTCCTCGACATCATCCATGGACTGAGAACTGATTTTTGTAATTATCAACATCAAAAGTTAATTATTGGCATCAAAAGTAAACGTTTACGCGATTTTCCATTAACAGAAAATAGTATATTAAAGCAGCAGGTTCCTCCCCCATCCAGCACTTCCTCAGGCACATCAGTTAGCAGGAAAATAGCTATGGAGAACCATACTATATGGAGAGTATACTGCCAATATCTTTATATATCAATGAATTCAGACCAGATATTTTGGCAGTATGAAACCTGGCATGACTCGGCACACTATTTCTATCCATGTATTTCTTTGTATTTGATGTTGGCCACGAATAATGCTGACATAGCTGTGGTCGCTGACAGAATACTAGATCCATAACGAACAACAATGTATGATGAGGAATGATGTATGTAGAATATGGGGTGTTGGACCGTCGGAAATGGTGTGTGTTATAGGAACTCGGTCATGTAACGCCGCTAACTGTAAATAAACTTGAGAATTTATGCTTAAGTTAACGAAGATTGAATTTCCTGAGCCATAGTGTGTCTAGCCGGAGATGTGCAGATATCCTTGGCCTAGCAGTGAGCTCAGACGTGTATAGGAGCTTGCTCACATTTACACCAGAATCCGTTTGGATTTAATGGTTTATTACCACATACTAGCCAGTACTCAGTCCTTGATGATGGTGAACTGTGATGCCAAAAGATAGATGAATATGAAGAGAGAATTACACATCATAGTTTGACGTACACCTGCAACTGCCTTATTCCTTAGTGACTCTAAGCTGGACACTACAATGGGTGAGGACTGATGGGTCTGGTATGACATCTGATGGCTGGACAGTGACACACTGACTATGGTTGGTTTAAGGTAATAGGTAGAGGGTAACGAGTAGAGATTGAACATTGGATAATGACGAATGGAGATTGAGTGATGGAAGATGATGGGTGAAGATTGGTCTGTGGAGAATGATGAATGGATAGTAATGGATGAAGACAAATGTTTGGTAAATGAAAGGAGAGGTATATAGGAAGATTGTTGGCTGTTGAGTTTTGACCAAACTGGCAGATGAAGAAGACTGGACAGTGATGATAGTAAGTGGGAAGAGATGAGTATTTCTTCCTTGAGTGATATTCAGAATTATCTCATCAAATCAAACGTTAACCTTTGTACCAACCCTGAGACTCACGCTGGTTGACACTGCTTGTGGGCAAAGCTTTCAGAACTATTCTTCGAAAATTTCTAAGTGCTGTGGTTATACACAACTCGGATTGAAATGAAAGTCACCGCTCAAAATCATAATATTCTTTCCTTCCATTACAAAATACAATATTTGTGTGGTATCAGGAGACAGAGAGAGCGTTACAGTTTGTAGTACAGTGATGGTACAGTGTTTAGAAGAACTTTTCCTGAGGCAGACCGAACTCTTGGTTCCTGATGTAGAAGTTGGAGGCTTCCTGGCAGGGGGTGGCCGCCGACTCCACCACGCACGTC
>JAUTXX010515547.1:0-11700 GCA_032273605.1 Panulirus laevicauda | reverse complement strand
GATATCCTAGATACATAAATCTAGTGAAGATGAATGGTGATGTCTGACCTCTGACCCCCATGAAATTCTTTGGAAAATCTATATCGAAAGAAAAGGAAAAGAAATCCGGGCTTATTCAGCCACAGTAGGTGTCCTAACACGATTTAAGACAATAGGCCCAAAGATGAAGGAATGGAGAGTTGCTTTTGATTACTATAAAGAATTCACATCATATTCACCATCATTTATCAATCATGCTCACTTATTCACAATCATGCTGACTATCACTCACCATATTCACCGTCAGTTACTGCAATAGTCATGATCATTCACCATCTTCTTAACCATAGTTCTCCATCATGTTTACTATCATTCCTCCATCACTCACCATCAACTTCACCATCGTCCTCACTATCACCATCATGCTAATTACCATTTCCAAAGATAGGGATGGGAAGCAGTGGTCCCATTTAGGCAGTAGGAACGTGTAAATAAATAAACCTCGTTACAAGTCACTTAACAAGGACTTTATAAGGACCACTTGGCAAGCAGTCGCACACCCTTGGTTGCGTCCAGATATGCTTCCATGAGCTCTCTGGCCTTTGGCCTCGTGAAATCCCTTAAAATCCCGAGATCAAGACAAAACCTAAAACAAAGTAAGGTAAGTGGACTGGACCAAGGCAGAGAGGTGCCTGTCTCGTCACAAGAAACATGGCAAGAACGACTCGTTCTCCATCCCACGGAAGGAGACATCTTAGACCTTTGTATACACACACACACACACACACACACACACACACACACACACACACACACATCTTTTCTGCCTCTGTCTTGTTTATTGGAGAAGAGCGACCGTCTCCAGCCAAGTACAGCCAGCGAGTGTAGGACGCGAGGGACAGGGGCTGCACCAACTAGGAGGTGAGGGCGAGAAGCCCTAGGTGAAAAGGAGGGTGAAAAAGTCCCTAGGTGAGAGGGGGAAGGCCCTAGGTGAGAGGGGGAAGGCCCTAGGTGAGAGGGAAGAATGGAGAAATGAGGTACAGGAACCAGCCAGAGAGAGCCAGTTAGTCGAAGGCAAAGACCGTAGGTGAGTGACGCACGCCACAGGGGTGAGTGGTAGGGATGATGAAGTGGAGGGAAGGAAGAGACAACGAAATGTGGGAGGGAAGGGAGAGACAACGAAATGTGGGAGGGAAGGAAAAGACAACGAACGAAGAGCGGGAGGGAAAGGGGACGAAAACTAGGAAGGAATATGACGAAATAACATCACGAGTAGAATGGTAAAGGATATCAAAGGGGAGAACAGAGCAATGAATAAAGGGGAGTGAGGAATGAAGATGTGGGGAGTAATGAGTAGTCGAGGATGTGGGGGAGATAACGCGTCAGCCAGGCTGCTGCTGGAGGAGATGCTGGTGGTGGTGGTGGTGGTGGTGGGGAGTCGCAGTTGGTCGTGGTGGTGGTGGTGTTGTTGGCGGAGGCGGAGGAGGAGCAGCCAGACTTCCCATCCCCAACTCCCACACACTCTACTGGGGGAGGAGAAGAAGAGAAGAACCATGTGTTAGACGTGCAGGATTAAAGATAATCCTCACTAATCATAATCACACGAATTTAGAGTCGGTTAGCTAATCGCTAATCACAATCACTGGAATTTAGAGTCAGTTACTTAATCGTAGGATAAGACGAAGCATTACACTACCTTAATCCAGTAGAGTGATGTTTGCATTGTGAGGTCTATTTCAACGTAGCTCGGGGTAAAACATACGACATATTTTCGCTAGAGTCTCATGTTACCATGTGAACTTTTCCTCCTTATGTGAAAGGTCAGACTCATCACCTGCTCTGACACATGTCTTCGGGTTCTGTACAGAACCGCGGTCTCTTACATCTCTCTCTACGCTTTTTTTTCTGTCCTTTGTCAAAGGGAAAGAGACAGACAGACATACAGACACACACACACACACACACACACACACACACACACACACACACACAAAGCTGCTTATACAGGCAGCAATCACAACATAGATGATCATAACACAATATTGCCAGACTAATAAAGAAAACTTGTCGAAGAACAACTTCGACTCCCCGTTCACGACCTCAGTGTTGACCCCCAGCTCTCACCTGAGTCAGTGGTAGGTATTCCGGGCCAGTAAGGTCCTGAGGCAGAAACCTCTCGTGCATCATGATTGATTTTTCAGTCGTCAGTCAAAGGCGTCTTGCCCGTCAGCCTTGGGAGTCTCTTAAACATCCAGCGTCAAATATGATGTTAAAATGGATAATATATACTCATGACTTTCATCCCGTTTGTTGGGTGATGAACTGCTCATGAACAGCAACAACACAGACTAGCACAGCCACTCACAAGGATAGATGGTCACCGCTAGGCTTAATACACAGCAGTCACAGCGGAGTGAGAAAACAGCATAGGGTGTTGCTGTCAATGTCAACACAGCAGCTCAAACAGCAAAAACAGGGGATATCATAGGCACTCATGAAGAGAGATGGTGACTGCTAGCATAACACAGCAGTAACAGCAGCAGTAACACAGAGAGCCAACACAGCCACTCACCAGGACAGAGGGTCACCGCCAGGCTTGACACAGCAGTAACAGCAGCAACACAGACCAGCACAGCACTCTCACGTCGCTGTGGGCTGTGGCAGACCCCGCTTTGTGGACGGCAGCAGACTCCTCGCCTGAAGGGAAAAGTTAAAACTGTATTAGGGATTTTTTTTCCCCCTGAAGAAAGTGATACGTGCGACGAGCAATTGTATTGCTGTGAATTATTTGCTTTTTTTTTTTTGTCTGATACATAATAGCGACATTTCTGATGAGTTTTGCTGTGGGGTATCGAAAGTCGTGCACGTATCTAAGCTGGAACATAATACCACAGCAGGAATCAAAGGTCCTCAATCACAAACTGATATAGAGTTAATGGTTGACTTGTGTTCAAAGGTGGTAAATGAATTTCAACATCAATAAGTTGCAAGATTTTATATAACAATAAAAAGCTAGAATGAAAAAAATACAGTTTGAATTCTGCTGAAGTACGAAACCTAACTGAGGGGAAAAAGAGACAAGCGCAAAACATTTCCGATGACCCAAAGTCAATTGAGCAGCGAGAGGAAACAGTGAAAAAAAAATATATAGACGAACAGAATTTGAGGCTTAACAGGTGAGGCATTCGATTTCAAATCTAAGAAAAAAAACTAATCCTAACTCTTTACAATTCACTGGTGCGTCTCCACCTTGAATACTGTGTCCAGATCTCGTCACCTTACTTAAGAAAAGACGAAGATATAGTAGAGAGAACACAGCAATGAACTATTAAGAAGATTAATAGACTAGAAAAACAAATTCTATGACACTCGGCAAGAGGATCTGAAACCATTCAGCTTCAAATAAAAGAAGGTTAAGTGGTTTTAAAGTGATTCAAGTATTCGAATTGATCAAAGGGTTTGACGATATCTATTTGACCATCTATTTAACGTTAGCTCAGTGTGATTTCACTCGTAGTAATGAATACAAAGCGGTAAAGCACAGGTTTTATTTCCAGTGGGACAAAATACATTTTTTTTTCTTTTTACCTCATCAGGATTATTAACGAAGAGAATGATTTATCCAGAAATATTTTCAAGAATGGGAAAAAGATGACAAATATTTGGTTTCAGAGTCCACAAGTGACTTTGTTTTGTGCCTCTGTAGACGTAAAGTTTTCAGGTATTTTTCCTCTGTGTCTGATCTCTTTGGCTTTCACAAACAAAAAACGACACAGTATCCTGTTCCTGTCTGCATTTCTTTGCGTTCCTCTTTTATCTGTATTGGTGAGAGACCTATGAAAGGACATAAACTGACACCTAAAAAAGGATTCACCACCGACCACGTGAACCAAGAGCTATCACTGACCACGTGCATCAGGACTCACAATCGACCACGTGCCTCAGGACTCAACACGTACACTGGGACTTACTACAGTCACCAGGATACACCATTGACCACACATACCAGGAGTCACCATATGCACCAGGACCTACCACTGACCACCGCACCAAGACCTACCATTGACCACGTGCACCAAGACCTACTATTGACCACGTGCACCAAGACCTACCATTGACCACGTGCACCTGGACGGAGGCGGCGTCAGCAAACTGAGGAACACAAGTGTAGTTGCCAAGGTCAGCCTTCCCTGCCCGGGTGATGAAGAGCTTGGAGGTCGTCTTGGTGGGGGTCTTCTCGATCTCCACGCTGACCCCACCCCTGCCAGGGAGAGACAGGGAGGCAGGGTGAGAGCTGGTGAGGGAGGGTGAGGCGTCAGATGGCGAGACTGGGTGAGAGATAGTGAGGGAAGGCCAATAGTGGTGATGGGAGAGGAGAGACAGTGAGGGGAGGAGAGACAGTAAAGGAGAGACAGTGAGGGAAGGAGAGACAGTAAAGGAGAGACAGTGAGGGAAGGAAAGAGATGCTCAGAGGAAAGAGACAAGAATGACAGAAAAGTGGACACGGTCTTCGACCACCATGCTGGGGCACCCATGGGGGAGGAGACCCACCTGGGCAGAACACCCACCATGGGGGAGGAGACCCACCCGGGCAGAACACCCACCATGGGGGAGGAGACCCACCTGGGCAGAACACCCACCTGGGGGAGTCATAGTCGAGACGGTGGGCGTCACGGAACCAGGTGACGGCGCCGACGTTGTCGGAGTGGGTGTTGACGCGGCAGGTGAGGCGGATGGTGGAGCCCTTCTGGATGAAGACCTCAGCCGGACCCTCGATCTGCGCCTGCTGCACTGTGGGGCACACAAGAGTCGTGGCTGAAGGCAAAGCGACACAAAACACCACACGATTACTAGATCAATACGTGATGACGGATGTGATGTGGCGGTGTGGTGGTGACCCTACCATGGTGGTGACCCTACCATAGCTTACATACCATGAAGGGAGGTGAGTGAAGGGTACTTAGAAAAGCGATGTCCAGCGAGGTACACATATGGAGCAGAAAGACAACATTTCACTCATTGTGTAATGAATACAAGTGTATAAGTACACAGTGGTATACTTCAAGAGGACACAGTACCACTCCATAAGTGGTCTGATATCGCATAACGCTGTCGCATCATTTCAAAAAGTATAGATCAGAGATCTAACCACATACAAATCCAGTGTGTGCCTTTAGAAGTATTTATGATTATGCCTGGACTCTGGAGACGAGCCATTGCTCGAGACTTATGTGCGTCATACAGTCCTCTCGGGACTATTCATCGTCCAAGTCTCATAATTTCGTTTGGTCTCAGGGGAGGGAACTGTCCATCACCCATGATTAATGTCATCGGGTCAGCGTTTCAGACTGTCCACCTTCCAAACAAAATCATATCGGTGTCACAGGGTCCAGAATGCCCAACAAAGATTCGGTAATTTATGTCTTTCCATTACCATACATACGAGAAGTGTATGCAGATAAATATTTGACCAGTAGCAGGCTCAGTATACGTGTAGGTGATTAACTACGTCGCCAAAAAAAAGAAAAAATATATTAGTTCATTAATCTAAAGCATAACTTCACAGTCGATGATTCGAAACTACCACAGCTTCATAAAGCCATAAAAGTTCAATTCATCCAGTGGAATTGCTTTTGTATTTTTGTTATATAAGACAGTAAACCTAATTATAACATTAGCTTTGTACTAATGCACTTTTCCATTCGGATCTAAAGCCATACAATTTAGGCGCCCCAATGTTATCAATCTAAAATGAGATTCTGAAATGAGAGGGGTCAGAACTCACCCTCTCACACACCTAGGAGACCAGACACTAAGGGACGCCCTCACTACCCTCCCCTACCTTACCTTCCACGGCCAGGAGGACGGGCAGGGAGATCTTGGGGCTGGTGGAGACCTGACACTCGTAGACCCCGGCGTCCCTGAAGGTGACGGGGTTGATCTCCAGGTACCACTTGTTGCTCTCCTCTGGATGGTACACCTGAGGAGCATGGGAGAGCCAGGTAATATGGCATATGACGAGGTTAGCTAGTGAATGACAGCAACATTGCCCTAAATTCCTCAGTTATATAGAGCTAGACCGGATTCAAAGGAGAAGGCTCCTCCTCATCCACTTCTCCCATAAACATATAAGCCAATAATGAAAATAGCTATGAACAAACGCCACGCAGTTTAGAGTAGACTAAAGTGGAAATTCTGTAGGTAAGGATGGATGGGAAACACACTGAATTGCCGGTTACTCTGAGGAGAAAGCATTTCAGCAGTTACTCTACGCAGAAAAAAATAGGTCTATTTCTGAGTGTTGGCATTAGTTTTTGGTGCTCTTGTTTGTATTTGGTCAAGATACTTTTTTTCTCTCAGTTCTCTCGTCTTCGTTTGGAGACCAGAAGTGCACTGTGTATTCTAAACGTGGTCTGACAAGAGAGTTGTAAAGAGCGAGAACTGTGTCTCGTTTTATAGTTCATGTTTCTAAATAAGAAACATGAATCATTTTTGCCTTACTGTATGCTGATAAACTTTGTTTTGAGTATTTTAGATCGTAAAGGCTCTGTCATTACAAAGTCTTTTAGTTGCTGTAGTAAGTACGAACACGTAAGGGGGAGGATAGTGAGCGACAGAGAGGCTTTGGTAAGGTAGCGAAAAGATAGTTGTGAGTAGAGAGAGAGACCAAATGATGAAATGATATGATTGAGGTATAATGTGATAGTAAAGGAGAGGAAATGATGCTGGTGAGGTAAGGAGAAGATGGGAAGAGGAGAGAGGAATCAATGTTTGAGGAATGAGGGGACAGATATGGTGGGTAAAGAGGAAAACAAGATACTAATGTAAGAGGTAAGAGATAGTAATGAAGGATATGATGGCGACTGAGGAAGGAGGTCGGCATGGTGGTGGTGGTGGTGGTGGTGAGGAGCTAAAGTTTGGTGGTGGAGGGAGGAGGTAGAGGTGCAGGAAGAGGGAGGGAGATGGCTGGAGAGGTTCTTAGAGCATAGCGACCGCCCTGGAGACAGTGGGAGGACTTAGGGAGAGTACCCTAGGGAGCTGCAACAGAATCTCTTAATGGAGAACTGTCAGGAATACTGTAGGATCGGAACAAGAGTTTTGAAACGATGAGACACCGCGCACAACAGGGAGGAGCGGAAGGCACAGGAGTGGGAAAACAAGAAAGCATGTGAAAGGAGGCACAGAAACAGATAAGCAGGAGGAGATGAGAGAAAAGATACAGGAGAAGGAAAATAGGAAGAAAAAGATAAGTAAACAGAAAAACAAAGGAGGAGAATTCAACAAAGGAATCAGAAAGGGATAAAGTGAATTACTGAATGGGGAAATAACACACCAGGAGAAAAGACTTGTAAGAAAAAGTGTGGTAAATAGAATGTCGATGAGGATTAGACATGTGGAAATACAGGTATGTATCCAGATGAATATGTTGAAAAGTAGACTGGCATAGAAGTAGAAAAGGTTAAAGACTAATGTAATACAACTGTCAGATTCATTCTCAAGCATAGGAGGAGATGGAGTAAAGTGAGGAAGAAAAGATAAGAAAGATGGATGAACTCATTGAAGAGGTTCTCAAGTGTGAGACTCATTCTAGTGAAAAGTGCCGGAGGAACGACTTTCAACAGCAAATAGCGAAAACACTTCGTATGTACAAGTAGGAAAAGATGAGTGATGGCCGTAGTTTCAGCCAAAGCCCACCCGTTCGAGTGTGTGTGGAGGAAGTGGACTTCTACTGTGTGTGAGAAGGTGTCTACTTCTCTATAACTTACCTAATTTGATAACATGTATGACCACCTTTTGGAGTTTTCTTATCACTGATCCATCCCATGAAAAAGATCACAAAGAAAAAGATAAAGAAAAGATAACCCTGAAAAAGGAATACACCACATAATCCACGACTATATCTAAATATTCTATCACAAAATAACACCTCGAAGCGGTGGGTACATAACTCAGAACTCGAGGAGCCATTAAGGGTAAGGAACGAACCCCTCTGAGCCGAGGTAGCCTTACAGCAGACCGCTAGCATCTCATCTCACACGACACGAGGAAAGCCACCAGGGCCTCACTAATACCTTGAAGCGGTCGTCACTCGTGTAGGTGAAGATGCCGACCGTCAGGATGTGCAGGTCTCGCTGTCTGATCCACGACACCTGTCGTCCAGGCACAGGTGTACAGGAGTGTGGTGGAGGGGGGGAGAGAGAGAGAGAGAACAGATGTGCATCAGTTGGTTTATGATATCAGAAGCTGTCGTTGTATAAGATTGGAATGTTATTATGATCATTTTCCACGTCAAAATTATAGCTGTTCATGAGAGGGTTATCATAATGTTGTTGTCATGATTAAGAAAAGGTTATAACTTGACGTGTTGATTGGTCAAATCAGTCTTGGGAATGAATCAATTCCTGATACCCTTGTTAGGAATAGGAACAATTAAACATCATGAATGCTTGAAAAGAAAGATTATATATATATATATATATATAAATATATTCAATTCTGCTCAAACTGTTCGACTCCAGTGTTTTGTCTCCAGTAATCCAATCATGGAATAATAGGATTGAGTAAGGAGGTTCCACTGTGTGCATCTAGTCGGTAAAATTACCGTATGAAAGACCGTGTAATGTAGGTAATGAATCATTTGTACTTAACTAATTTCTGTAACAATTAATGCAGTGAATATCAGCAATTACCATCCCAATTTTTTTTTATTTTCAACGGTAAGCTGCAACATAATCGTAAGACCACACGCTCATACTTAACCGTCTTAAGATGAGTCATTCCCACCAACTCCGACCAAAACACTTGTTTCCACTCCCTCACCAAAACACTTGTTTCCACTTCTCGCGACCAACAATTCTGACCCTGTACGACCTTCCACTACTGATCTATACAAGTCTTATATTACCCAAAAAACAAAGATCTAAAATAATTACGATAATCATGAGACTTTCCTCATGATCACCCATAATGACTGATACTCGTTGTATTAGGTTTTTAAAACCCTTCCATCAACACTACAACAAATTCGCCATCAGATCATCAAAGGATCTCGACCAATCTCCAGAGGTCAGAGGTCACATGATCGACCAAATTTATAAAAGAGTTAAGAACAGACACTACGCGCAAGGCAAACTTGCCAATGCCATGCAACCGTGCAAACTTATGTTCATCAGGTCAGCGTGTCAATATCTTTCGTAGCAGAAAGGTCATGTCCATAGTTAACCCCTTGAGTTCGACCGTACGACTCTCGTGCACGACGGTACAACCCCTTGACAAGGCACGGCTCTTGACTGCGGCGGTATGACCTTTGAACACGGCAAGATTCTTGAGTAGGATGGCGTGACATTTTGACCTGACCCCTTTAGGATCTGGTCAAGGTATTCCCTCTGGACTAAACCACTACACTGTGCAAATGAAGTCACCATAACGAGACATTTACATGACAATACTGACTTCATAAAAAGCTTGAGGCCACATATGTAGTCAGAGCATATCTGGCCTTCGAATCATATGTTGGACAGTTGCAGGTCTTCAAGTTTTTTCGACTGATGATACAAAACAACGCTGGCAGTCTGGGCGACCAAGACAGTCTATAAGACTAAAGCCCAGATAATATATCAAGCTAAAAAATATATATATATCACAAAACAGTCCATGACAAGTCATCACGGAGATGTAAGTGTCCCAAACTCAATGTCCCCAAACAATATAAAAAACTGTAAAAAGCATGGAAAAAAAAATACCTGTAGCGGTAGGGGAAAAAATTAAGAGTAACTAAGGCATAAAGTGTTACCATAGAGCACAAGACAAAAAAGTCACAGTAAAGCAAAAGGCATACAAAGTTTTACTGTTAAAGAAACAAAAAAGTTAGTCAAGTACAACTTATAAGAAACGTTACCGTAATGGGCATACAAAAGATGCCTCCGTAGAGTAAATGGCATAAAAAAGATACCTTGGTGGAATTGACATACAAAATATGCCCACGTAAAGGGCATACAAATGATGTTTCCGTTGAGAAAAGGGTATAAAAATAACGTTACCATAAAATGATAGGCATAACAATGATGTTACCGTACAGCAAAGAGCATAAAAATGATGTTACCGTACAGCAAAGGGCATAAAAATGATGTTACCGTACAGCAAAGGGCATAAAAATGATGTTACCGTACACCAAAGGGCATAAAAATGATGTCACCATAAAACAAGAGGCATAAAATGATGTACCGTAAAGGACATGAAAGAGATGTGTTACGGTATGCAAGACTGGTTGTGTCTGGATCCACAAAGGATTGAAAATAGTCATTATCCATGTTTTCAACACCTGACCTCACATGTCAAAGGTTACACAACTTGAAAATCAACCAATAGAGCAATAAAAGGTTAAAACCTTCTACAGCAAATGGGATAGTATGAACAATTTTGTTTGCATTCAAAAAGTTATATTAATATAAAAAAAAAATATTTCTTTCCTGCTAGCCTTTCCCGCCTTAGAATATAGCCTTCGACGAAAAATTCCTCGACCCTGTTTCTGTGCCTCCTTTTAAGAAAGTGATAATACAGACGGGGAGGATTTGCAGCTCCTACTCCCAACCTACCTTGGTAACTTTTTACAGCTTTTTACAGAGTACCGGGTACAATAGGCATATATATAGTTTGGAGATAGATGAGAAATAGCGTATATTTGCAATGGTGATGTGCGATGTTGAGATATAATGTCTATGAGTACTCCTGCGGTAATAAATACAACGACTGTAAGGAGGGTTAAGAAGCTCGAGGAAAATATGAGGTAAATTACTGTGAACGTACGTCAGTTATAGAAATTAACAGAACCTATGAACACCTTATATATAAGTTTCCGAAACAGCCGATATTCATCGTCACTCACAATTTCAAAACCGAATTATATCATCTATGTTTCTTCCGTCACTCCGCTACGAGTTTTTCATCTCCATGAATCACACACACAAAACACCCACCAAAATTATGAAAACATACTCCGCGGGCAACAGAAAATGCACTCAGGAACTAAAACAATGACATTTTTTTAAAGCAACATCGAAATCGGAGTAAATCTCTGATGAATGGAAAAGAAAGGTTTGATTTTAGCAGGTTCTGTAAGCGCTGCAGCTAGTTACTTTTACGAAAATTAAAGACACATTTTTCGAGAGCTTCATAACCCTCCCTACTAGTCTTATTTGCTCGTATAAGATTGCTTAATGTACGTATACCTCATCAGCATTCTTCTGAATCACTCGTGCTACGTGTAAGGAGTCCAACCAAGGATGCACTTCTTTTTTTTTTACATCTACAAGTTTATTTCTTTGTTGCCCTGAACTACATTATGACCGAGAAAAGGGGAATGTAGAAACGGTAAAGGACAGCAGTAGGAAGTGTCTTAGTATGTGTATTCTTAACCTAAGTTACGATAATGTGGCCACCTCTGACTTGACTGTTAAGGGTCGTGTCGAAGGTCATGCCCAGGATGGAAGCGTCTTGCTTTCAGGGGTGAAGCAGGAGACAGTGGGCGGGAATGACGTCACCGGTTCAGGTCAGGTGTTGAAGTGATCGATCGGGCCACCGCCAGGCGAGGTGGGAACTGTCGAGAACGTTGCTCTGATTCTACAGCTGATTTGTTCGATGCGGGTGACAAACACAACGTTCCATATTCAAGGATATATATATGTATATATATATATATATATCTATAGAGAGAGAGAGAGA
>JAUTXX010515536.1:0-11700 GCA_032273605.1 Panulirus laevicauda | reverse complement strand
CTAAAACACTTCACTTCCTCCAGTTTTTCTCCATTCAAACTTACCTCCCAATTGACTTGTCCCTCAACCCTACTGTAACTAATAACCTTGCTCTTATTCACATTTACTCTCAGCTTTCTTCTTTCACACATTTTACTAGGGATGGCCCTCATTTGCCCGTGCCGGGTCAGCTATCGTAAAACTGCCGTTACAAGATGTAGTAATATATAAGGAGAATGCAAGTGCAGTAAAGGAAGCTAGAAACAAAGTCCAACGCACGAAAGTAAACATACGGAAGAAAATATAAAGATGAAAATTCTATCTGCAAGACATAGAGGGTAAGCTAAGCAGATGTCCTCCTTACGTAAAGTTCACAGAAGCAGCATCTGATCAGAAGGAAGACAATATGAACACATGGTAATAACTCATAAAGACAAGGATCATGTATCAGTGACACAAGTTCGAAACAAACTATCATAGACGTGTTTGGAATTCAGAAATTTGATTCAAGAATAATGAAGGAAAGGGAAAAAATATTACCAAATTTTGCGAATCACATTCTTAAAGCATGTGAAGTTGAGACAAAAATGTGAAGTGAGGTAAGAGTCGGGGACTGAGAAAGTACAGCATTAATATTTACAACAGATTTTCAAGTCATTTTTGCAGATTCAAGGATAAAACTAGAGCTATCTAGATACACGAAGAAGTTACATGGGAATACAAGATTTGTAAACAATATGTACATGATATGCAAACATAATTCAAGGCAATAAGACAAGAAAAAGAAGCAGGTGGGAAAATTATAAAAGATAATGATTGATGTTATGAATAAGTTAAAGTTGCTAACGAAACAGCAAAGGTAGATATATAGACATCATTTGCGAGGAAGAAGTGCAATGGCTGAGAGATGTATTAGAGAAAGCGAGGGCTGAAAAAGAATGAGTGAGAGAGCACTAGTAAATTTAAGAGAGAGAGAGAAAAAAGGAACTAGCAAGAGGTGAATAGGATTTGGAGAAAAGAGCAAATGGGAGCACTAGTGAAATAAGCAGATGAGAAGCAGTAACAGGAAGGAAAATTACCTCAGGGTATTGATTACCAGATTTGGTTTTAGGAAATCAACAGATATCGTCCAACATTACTCTACCTAAAGGTTCAGCTAATGCAGGTATGGGTATCAAGGGAGCCACTTTAATCTTTTGATTAGGTCTACCCACTACCTGTCATACATCACATGTCCTGCAGTGTCTGACTGTTTTGTTTTAAATTGCCTGGGAGACGCCTCTTACTTAAAGTAAACAAATTCAGTTCTCGATGCCTGTCGGTAATCATATAGTTTGTTAAGTGAGGAAGAAACCAATTAAGTTGCTCCTCGCTGCATTGCTTTTGGTTTAAGAATATCCTTGCATAGGCGGGGAGTTTAGAACTGCATAGCATATTCTAGTTGGGATCTAATTAGACTTGAATATGGTGGCAATAGCACATCCTTGCTTTTGTATGTAAAGATTCTGTTAATGAACCTAACATCCTATTTGCTTTCTTGGCAGCTTCGTTACAACACTGGGAGAATCTGAAGTTGTTGGAAACAATGCCCCCTAGATCCCCACCCAAGGGATGACCTTTATCTCGTGGTCCATCATTTCATTGTCGAATTTCTTCTTGAGGTTTCTTATTTGTAGCAGCCGACATTTATTGACGTTAAAGGCATTAGCTATTTTCCATGCCATTCGGCTACTTTATTTAGATTTTCTTGTAATCTTAGCCTGTCTTCTGCAGCTAACATGGCACTGCTGATCTTTGTGTCATCTGCAAACATGGACACTAATTTATTCAGCCTTACCTCAATGTTGCTGATGTAAATGATAAAAAGTAAAGGTCCTAAGACGACCCCAGAGGATGAGGGACGTTTCTGGCAGTCCACCCAAGGCCCATGTAGTAGTGCTCTCCTTCGGCCAATTGCCACCAGTCGCCAACTACCACCACTTGCAACATACAAGAACAAATGAACATGGGCATGAGATTTCATCTTACAATTAGACATCTGAAATTGGTGATGATAATCCATGTTGAACAATAACAAAGACAACGAATTTTGCTTGACATACTGAAGAACGAGTCTGCCAAGTTATCAGTATTTGTGTCAACGTTTCAGCTGACAGTTGTAACAGGTTTACAATATACTGTTTGATCTATTCAATTATCATGTTCATCCTGTCTACACGTAATGATCAAGTCTTTACCTTCTGAGCAAAGGAAACTAGATTCATATATGACTTGGTGCATTTAGCTATTTGCCACTTACCAGTCTTTGCAGCACGTTTACTAGGAGTTCATAGCACTTCACTAGTTAGGATTCTTAATGTCTCTTTAGATCAAGGTTACGTCCTTGAAGATTGGTGGAATTCCTGTATAGTGCTACAATATAAAGGCAAGGGGGGAAAGAGTAAAAGTTCGAGTTACAGAAGTATGAGCTTTCTTAGTGCGCCTGACATGTTATAAGGAAGAGTAATGATTGAGAGAGTGACGGCACGCACAGAGCATCAGACTGAGGATGACAAACAAGGTTTTAGTAGTGGTACAGGATATGTGGATCAGGTGTTTGCTCTGAAGAATCTGGTTGGGTTAACGTCATCACTGGAGACCCGCTATCAGCTTCCCCACTGTAATGATCGGGTTACTGTCAATGATGGACACCGTTGGCAGCTTGTCCACGATAAAAGTAATTCTGGACAACAGCTGTTAAATGTTGAAGTTCTTTCTTACATTTTCCCTTATATCATGTCTATGATCCATAAAAGTTGCCAGTCCTTACTCATACTATATCAGGGTTTTCTGCCACAGACGTCTAACCCTGGATGAAATATCTGACATCTATTTGATGTTTGCTAACTTTGTCTACTGAAACACATGTTGAGAACATTGGTGCGGTGGTGTGTGTAGTAGTACCAACAGCAGCAGTAGAAGTAGTGGTAGTAGCTGTAGTAGCTATAATAGTAGCAGTAATTGATGGATGTCGATTCATTTGTTCCACATTGTGCTCTAGGCGAGGTCTCGGACTTGCAATATATATTTCTCACGAGGTTGAGGTCTGCACCATACGAAGTCTTCCAAAGGTCATTATTGATTGTAAGATTAAAGGTCGAGGTCGTTGTGAAAGTTGTAGATAAGGCAAGTCTTTTCTCACTTCCCTCTGTGCAGTGTTGACGCCGCTGACAGCCGTAACACAAGTACACTAATGCAAAATATATAGGAATGGAAAATGCAATGTATTTCAGTCATTAGAGGCTGTAGTGATAGTGGAAGAGATAGAAAAAAGAAACTATATAGTTTTCATGTAGATAAGGAGGCTCAAGTAATGTCAGTGTGTCTGGCGATACTTACTCTGATGTATCTGATACACTTCATATGTCATCTACTTTTACAGGTTTATATATCATTCATTGTCTTGTAATTAAGCTCATATTTCTTATCACTTTTTGAAAAGAAAAATGAATATCCCTGAAGGTTTTCCTTTAAGTCTTGTTGTTTTTTGAGAGACACGATATTTTCTAATTTAATGCCACTGATCCACTGTGTTGGGTGTCCAGTCCAAGTTCCACGTAACAAGTTTTATAGGTGTGGAATATGAGTGTGACTTAGTGTGGGCGGTTCAGCTGAGGCACGACCCAACCCATTCCTTCATCAAGGTCATTACACCTGTGATGATCTACAGAGAGAGAAACTTTCTCTGGAGGTCAGTGGGAGCCAAACAACCGCTGGGAATTCTTAAAAATGTGGGAATGGCAGGCAGGACTGGAGGCAATCGTCTCTAATTCCAAGTTTATGTGATCAGTTTGGTGGGTAAGACCAGATCATTTGTTCTTAAGATTGAAGAGGTTTGAAGGCTGAGACTGCAGTGACTCGGTAAAGAATACGAATGGTTCTTCAAACGTTTCAATAGGTTCTCAAATATAAAGATTTAAGCGCATTTATTAATTCAGCCATCCATAGTTGTCCCTGGAATCCTTTCTTAGGAGGGCCTAGGTGTTCTTCCAGGAGCTCCTGCGGCTCCAAGGATACGCCACTTCCAGTAATAGGAAAACAATGAACTACTTTAGAGTGAAAAGTTCTTCGACGAGACGGTACTTCCTTGCGTCAACAGATGATGATATAGCCTGGCTGAAGGTCACTTTTCACTCCCAATGTGATTACTTACAGGTCGAGTCCGCTAATAGCGATAGGTCTTTCTGGTCTTCAGCTAAGGAACTCTTTTACAACTTCTTTCGCTCAACCTTTCCTTCAATTTTCCGTTCTGACGGTATTATAGCTGTCTCTCTCGTTGACAAGGCAACTCTCTTTGGCTCCCTTTTCTCCTCTAACACCACCTTGGATGACTTTAATATTCCTTCACCCCCTGATGCTCCTCTTACTAATTCTGTGCCTCTTCCCGTAATCTCTTTCCGGACTGTCCGCAAAATTCTGTTTTTGGACACAAGCAAGGCTTATGGTCCTGATGGCATCCATCCCCGTGTACTGTAAAATTGTGTCTCTGAGCTTGCACCTGTGCTTGCTCATCTGTTTCGTTTCTGTTCAAAAGCGAAAACTTTTCCTTCGCCTTGGAAACACACTGATACATCCCATCCCTAAGAAGGGTGACCGTTCTAACCCCTCTAACTATCGTCCTATCGCTTTGTCATCAACCATTTCCGAAGTCTTTAAATCCATCCTCAACTGGTGATATTCTTTCCGATCTTTCTAATGCTTGGTCATCATCCCTGAAAGATTTTGGGGACTCATGTGTGATTGCCCTCGACATATCTAAGGCTTTTGACAGGGTGTGGCATCGGGGACTCATCTTTAATCTCCTCTCTTTTGGCTTCCCTCCATCAATTTGCTTCTTCATATCTAGCTTCCTCTCCGGCCGATCTATCTCTGTGGTTCTTCATGGATTAGCTTCCCCCTTTTCTCCATAAACAGAGGTATCCCTCAAGGTTCTGTCTTGTCCCCTACACTTTTTCTCCCTCTTTCTAATGATTTCTTCTCCTCCACAAATAATCCAATACGCTGACGACTCAACACTGCATTCATCTACATTCTTCAGTTCTGCTCCCTCTTCTTTCACTCGATCTGCATCTCATCTTGACACAGTTTCTTCAATAAACTAAGACTTGGAAAGGATTTCAGTGGGATAGACAAAATCTTGTTAAGTTTAATGCTTCCAAGACCTAATACCTACCCATCTCTATATCGAAAACGCCTCACAACTCTCTCCTCTCCTTTGACAGTTCTTTAATTCCACCTCGACTCAAAAAACATAACCGGTGTTATTGTAACATCCATTCTTTCTTGGAAAAACTACATTACAGGGATAGCAAACTGTGCCCCTAAGAAACTGGGTGTCCTGTTTAGATGTCGAGACTTCTTTTCTTCTGAACAGTTGCTCCATTTATACAATGGATTGGTTCTTCCTTGTTTGGAGTACTGCTCTCACATTTGGGGTGGTTCTAGCTCTGTATCTCTACTTGATAGAGTCGAGTGGAAAGCGGTCTAACTTACAAACTGTCCTAGGCTAACTTCCAAACTTAAGATTGTGATCACAAGTATCTTTAGAAAAACAGTCGCTCTATTTTTCAACAAGAGCTGCCTGATAGAGACGTTTGGTTTATCAATAATCAGACGGGATTATTCTATTTTGTTCCATTGGACAGGATTATTTCACACCCTTGTCCCAAGCTTTCGATATTATGGAATGTTATCTGAAGCTGGGGAAAATATTTGTGCACAGGTCTGGTTAGTTTTGCAAGAAAAATTTCAAACTGTTAGTTTTCAGCCATTTCCATTGCCGATATATAGATTTTTAAGTTGTTTCTATGACATTTTTCTTTCCTGTTAGTGATGCTTTGAAACTTTGTCAAGCCAAATCCTGTTTGCTTAAGTGACGCTCTCAGTGTCTCTCCTGTAGGTGATGCAGCATCAGTCACTCAAAGAACTGAAGGAAGATAATGAGAACATCTCTTCATATTACGACATGCCTCAGCAACAGAGACAAGCCAATGTACGAGCAACAGAGTCAAGTCATGTAGGGTAATATTCTGATGCAGATGAGTCTTGCAGACATGAAGGAAAACAAGATATTAGTTGAGCTCTAATTCATCATGTCTTAATGGTATCAAAGATAATTGATTATACAAAACACGTATACGTTCGTAAGCCTCTAATACATCTCTACCATGCACTAAAGATTACCTTACTGAGAATTTTGTAAATTATGATTCTGATTTTCACCAAAAAATCTTTCTCACACCAAGGATAGAATATCTGTCTCAGTCAAGCAGATACAGTGGTTTTCTTATATTGCCCATCATGTGTGTGACAAAAAATTTCATGTTTCAAAGAACAACAGAATATATGTATCCCACGTGGGCGTCAGCCACACCAGCGTCCTCACTATCACCACTCCACCTACCTGAAGCACGACCACCACTTCTGGTGATCAGCAAATCTACCATTACTCTTTACAAAATGTGCTTCCTTATGTCTCTACCTGTTGTATGTGCTGGTTACGTTTTCTTTATGTTTCACCTTAAAAAAGACATTAAAGATGAGATTTGTAGAATTCGCACGGGAAAGTTTGATCTCTGGTTAACGATACGTCTGGCTTTGGAAAAAGTGTTTAACTTAGACCCACAGTTGTACACGATTGTACTTCTTTTCATCGTGGTTGGGAAAACCAAGTTACCATAATCAGGAAGTTCTGAATGATTTATGTTCAAACGGAACTGACACATCTGAATTTGTATATACAGCATAGTTCTTCTCTGAATTATCGGCCAAATTATTCTAGACTCGCTTACTGACAACGAGCTTTGGTGTAGGAATACGGTATGAAATCACATTGGGGTTTTTGAACATATGAACATTCTATCTTCACCGGAATATCAACAATACGGTCCCTCATCCCCGTGAGCCAGTGAACTGTTTATTAGCTAATTTCCTTCCCTGCGACGTATTGGTTATTGATACACATAAGCCTGATACTCCCAGTACATCATGGCACTTGTGTCTGCATCAGTCTCACCGTAAAGGAAACTTGTTCATTAGTTTGTAATATGACATAGAGCTTAGTTACCGATTAATTCCAGTGAAATCTACTGGGATTCAGAGACAGTCCTGAAAGACAAAGGAATAGAGCAATCAGAAAATATCTCTGTTTACATAACCATCTTTATTAGTTTTTCGAGTAGATTAAGTGTAAACAACGCTAGGGGTCATTCACATTTGCATGGTGTGAGAAAGTGATCAGGGTTTTGGCGTTGTTGTCCCACAGTCTTATATTTCCTTATCTTCGTGATGAATGTAAGTCATCAGGTGAGATACTCTCTAGTCTTTTATTGCTCTTATTTTGATATGAATAGAATTATGAATATGCACTAATACGATCAAAAACCATTCCTTTTGTGTATCTATTTGAGATATTCACTTAACAGCTCGGTCACTGAACATGTCCATCTTCATCTAAGGTCTTACCCTTCTACGTCTTACCATAAAAGTCAATTGTTCTACAAACTGATCATAATGTTTCGGCAAAAGTTCAGTTACAAGGTATAGATGGGTTTTTACATCGACGATTAGGAAACTGGGTGAGTGGTCATAAACAAAGAGCAGTAATGAACGGTGAATCCTCAGTATGATAAGAGGTAACAAGTGGTGTGCCACAGGGATCTGTCTTGGGACCAGTTTTATTTCTCAAGTATATCAGTGATACTGATAATAAGCTGTAATATAAGTTATCGAAATTCGCAGACGATACAAAGCTGAAAAATGATTCTACAATAGAAACTGAATTTCTGCAATTTCAAATTGACATAGACAAATTGACTGATGGGGCTCAAGGGTGGGAAATTAATTTTGACACTTAAAACATTTCAATCGGTGATGAAAATGAGAAGACAAGCTACAGTATAAAGTCGGTTGAGCTAAAAAAGGTGCATGAGGGAAAAGACTTGAGCGTAATCATTTCTGACAACCTAAAGAGGAAGGAATGCACAGAAGCAATAAAAATGGCCAATAAAATTCTTGGATCCATGGGTAAGGTATTTTAGATAGGTCTATGGAGAGTATCTTCAGGTTTACAAGTATGTGGTTCGTCACCATTGTGAATATTTTGCTCAGTTTTAGTCTCCCTACTTGAGGAAAAACGTAAACAGAATTAAAAGATTAGAGTCAAGCTACTGAGATGATTCTCGAACAGACAAACAAATCTGATGAAAGCCAAGTATTTGATTGAAGGGAAATTTTAAATGGTCAAAGGCTTCAATGAGATTGATCTAACGAGCTGGTTCAAGATAGATTCGTCTCATTTAACTCGTAGTAATATAAACAAACTCGTGGGCAAACTCTGAACCGCGAATTTGGAGTATTCCTTTTTTCCAGCAGAATGGTTAACATAAGAAATGTTTCATCAATTAGGGAAATTAAGCGCAGTACCATAGATACATTTAAAGATGGACGATAAAAATTTCGCTTCAGATCCACGAATGACATTATTTACACGTCTTTAGCTATATGAAGAGTTTAAAACTTTTCCTTTTGAAACCTGTCTTTCTGCTCCTCCTATACTAATGCATGAGTCTTCCATCATCACAAACGCCTTGTCATGATCGAGTCGTCTATTGCTGCATGAATTCATTTGTATTCCGTTGTATACATTTCCATCAGTCTCGCAGTCCCATACATTTCTCATGACAGCACTGTAATGATATCTGTGTCATCCACGAATCTTTTCAATTATCTAAAAGAAATACAAAACAATTCAAAATGCAACAGGCCAATGGGTCCTTTCGAGGCTGTTTGTGATAGTGGAGGATGCCACAGAATTAGTAATTAATGTGATTAAGGAGACAAAATATGTGAGTTGTGACTTGATGCGAAACATTTATCAAACATTTCCTGACAACACAGACTTTTCAAGCATTTTTATTCGATCTATTTCCTTAATTGCATCCTACAAAAGTTACCCAGTACCAGGGTATTTTTTCAATCCACCTTCACTTTAGTAAAGATGAGTTTTTATATACATTCATAAGAGAAAGAACAAGCGTTCAATCTTCCCGTTTGTGAAGGCTGATACGCCATATTCATCTTTTCTTCTTTGCATTACTCTACTGTTAACCTTCGTCTTTGTTGGGACATCCACACTGACTAATGCTTCAGAACTGGTACACTTTCACACCTTACAGTTCTTCCTCAGTTACACTGAGGTTGCTCATCAGTTGATCATCCTTCTCCACCACGGCATCTTTGCTCATCCTTTCATCTACATTTTGAGACGCGTTTGCTACACACTCCATCATAGCCGCTTGACATTCTGTCCGGCTTCTCTAGTGAGTCAGCGAGTATAAAAGGGTTTATTTGCATATAACAACTCTAGCAATTTTCCATTCTTTGAAACCATCGTCCAAATATTCTCTTCAATTAGTCCTTTCTCACTCTCATTTCGAACACAGTCTTAAAAAGAAAAAAATGTATATGAAAGCCAGTGGCAATGCCACATATGCACTCTCACATTTTTCTGAAATATTTGATTCGGGAAAGTTTAAAATTCTTAGCAGAACTTAAATGTGTTCTACTCGCATCACCGCGAACTCTTCCTTTTTTTGATGGGAGATTTCTATAGTATAACAAAAACCTGGTCTACACTTTTAGTCCTTCCCCAAATATTCATTGTTTCTTACTTATTACACGATCAAACACTGTTCTATGCTATACCTTACCAAACATTAAAACATTACTTATCCCTCTATCTTCTATACATATTTCTATTTATCATATTGCCTTTGTGTTGCGTAAAAATCACTGTTTTTGTCCAGTAATCTGCCACGAAGCTATTCCTTAGTAATTGTCAAATACATCCAAAATCCATTCTGCTGCTGTGTTACCTTTGGTTTATAACTTTTCATCGATCATCTTGTCAGCACCGCACCTGGAGGTTATCTGTTCACACGACCCATTACATCGTATCTTACTCTCACTTACTTTTTTTTTCTATTTATAGTTGATCGCCGTTTCCCGCCTTAGCGAGATAGCGCCTGGAACGGACGAAGAATGACCGAATTCGCTCGCATCCATTCTCGAGATGTCATATGCGATGCGCTGAAACCACAGCTCTCCATCCATGACCAAGCCTCACAGACTTTTCCATGGTTTACCCAAGACGCTTCACAATCCCTGGTTCAGTCCATTGACAGCGCGTCAACATCTATATACCACACCGTTCCAATTCACTCTACACCATGCATGCTTTTCGCCTTCCTGCAAGTTCAGGCCACGATCACTCAAAATCTTTTTCATTCCATCCTTCCACCTACAGTTTGGTATATCCCTACTGCCTGTTCCCTCCACCTTTGAAAAATATATCTTCTTTGCCAACCTTTCCTCACTCATTCTCACCATATGTCCAAACCATTTCAACCACACTCATTTCATTATCACACATTTCTCTTACTCTTTCATTACTTACTCGATCAAACCACCTCACACCACATATTGTCCTCAAACATTTCATTTCCAACACATCCGCCCTCCTCCACACAACCCTATCTATAGCCCATGCCTCGCAACTATATAACATTGTTGGAACCACTAATCCTTCAGACATACCCATTTTTCCTCTCCAAGATAACGTTCTCACCTTCAACACATTCTTCAATGCTCCCAGAACCTTCGCCCCCTCCCCCATCCTGTGACTCACTTCTGCTTCCATGGTTTCACCTGCTGCTAAATCCACTCCCAGATATGTAAAACAGTTCATTCCTCCAGTTTTTCTCCATTCATACTTATCTCCCAATTAACTTGTCCCTCAACCCTACTGAACCTAATAACATTGCTCTTATTCACGTTTACTCTCAACTTTCTACTTTCACACACTTTACCAAACTCAATCACCAGCTTCTGCAGTTTCTCACCCAAATCAGCCACCAACACTGTATCATCAGCTAACAACAACAGACTCACTTCCCAAGCCCTCTCATCTACAACAGACTGCAACTTGCCCCTCTCTCCAAAACTCTTGCATTCACCTCCCTAACAACCCCACCCATAAACAAATTAATCAGCAATGGAGACATCATGCACCCCTGCCGCAAACCGATATTTGCTGAGAACCAATCACTTTCCTCTCTTCCTACTCATACACATGCCTTATATCCTTGATATACATATATAGTGTTAATAAGATGTCTTTACTCAGAACAGTAAGTTGTCTGAGCAATTCCCAGGTCACACAAACAAGTATTTATATATTTTTCCCTATAATACAGTATAACACAACAAGACAGTGCATATACACAACACTGTACACAGGTTTAGCATTCCTAATCCAATAATCCGAAATCTGAAATGCTCGAAAATCCGAAACTTACTGAATGGCGACGACATTAGAGGTTACCCTAAACACATTATTTTTTCATTGTATTAATGGTATTTCATATTTTTTTTACTGTTAAGTACTTATGTATGAATAAGTGAAAGAAGATGATTGCTTATCAGCCACATATAAAATCAGTGTCAGGAGTGATGATGATACCAAACAATCACATATTGTCCACAGGGTTGGCTGAGGATGTGACACCTTAGCTTTTTGATGGTTCAGTGTTATATTTTATTTATTTATTTATTTTGCGTTGTCGCAGTCTCCCGCGTTAACAAGGTAGCGCAAGGAAACAGACGAAAGAATGGCCCAACCCA
>JAUTXX010515525.1:0-11701 GCA_032273605.1 Panulirus laevicauda | reverse complement strand
CACACACACACACACACACACACACACTTACTCTGTGTCTGGACGTATGCTGCTGATTCTGGCCTTATGACTCATAGCTCTCTATACCCTTTAAGCCCTTCTGGATACTTGCATGTAAAGGTCATGGTTTCAGGTAGTGTGACGTGCAGATGGGCCCCTCTTTGTCTATGCTTTCCCTCCCTCCACGGTCTCCTGCGACAAACGCTTTCGTCTGTGTTTGTGTACAGGCGCATTAGACTGAGTTTCCTCAACTGGTATAAAGGAATTTCCTCTGAATATCTTGAATGCTTGACGGAAAGCATCCTGCAGCATGTGGGTCTCGCGACCTACCCCAACCACGACTGACCTCAAGCTGTTCCACTGACCCCGTAAAGGATTAGTGGTGGTACATAGTGGCAACCTACCATATATGATCATACGACCAGACGATTCCCAGTGTATATTACAGTCTAACCAACCGGTTCAACGTCTCTCGCTTCCCTCTCGCAGTCTGCTCACGACACAGATGGCTCCTGATGGACAAACTGAAGCAGATGAACAGTTCGGGAACACAGCGAAGTGATGACCTATTGCTATATGCAGTTACAGGATCTTCTCTGATTCAGAAAGTATCGTCGATGCGACGCTCAAGTTTCATTTTCCATAACCATGAATTCCTGCAGAGGGAAGTAGGCTACAGCGGGGAGAACGACGTGGTTGAGGAACTTCCAGGTGGAGTGATCTTGTCACTATTGTAACGTCGAGCGAAGTAGAGCTGCTCTTGTAACTCTGCTTCTTGATACATCGAAACTCCCTGAAGCAATTTCTCTTGTTTATACACACTTCTGTGCCGGGCCGTAGGTTCCTTACTCTTTGGGATGCTGTAGATGTTGACTCTGTGATAAGAGTGCAAAATACTGTACTCTGGAACCGCACTGTCTCAGTGTGGATGATGAGATTCGGCACACCAAAAGCTTCACACTGTGTGGATTGGAAGGGAGGACAATGAAACACGTACCGAGACTGTCTTCGGCGCAGGTGCGAAGCGGAAGTTTCTGCCATTATGGCAAGGCAAAACATAATATTTATTGAAGGAAGCAAGAAGGTTAACGGGAGCCAGAAGCCTTGCGAAGCCTCTGCTTTGGGGACTAATATTCATACCAAAGGTGAGTACCTGTTGCCTACGGGGTCGGTAAAGCTCCGTGAACCACGTCTGGCAACACGCCGACTCCTCGTCTAAAACTTACGGCAAACCCGTTGGACAAAGATGCTGCTCTTTCTGGTTCTAATCTCATTCCATCCTCTTGCCTTTGAAGACATGGAAGGCGAGGAGTTGAATATAACAATATTAATCAATGATTAGAAGAAAGAAATCCAATGGCACCTGTTAAGAACACAATCCCCAGTGGAATCAACGGATGAAAATATCTGACACCACTTCCAGGGCTCGATCCTGTTTTTCGGGGAACTCGAAAAACAAAAAATCTCGAGTTGGCGATTCATACGATTTTAAGCATCGTGAAAATTGGAACTGCGAAAGGTGTTATTAGGTACACAAAGGCACAAGTATCAGTATTGCTCTTTACAGGTCATTCGAATTCGGTTAGAAAGAGACTTGTGTGGACTGTGGAGTGTTTACCTAGATAACTATCACAGATAGAGAAGAGTTTAGAGTTTATGCGGTGGCAGATTATGGTCGCCATAACTTTAACCTTTTCAGGAGTGATTGTAAAGACCTACCTTGGACGCTTTCGCATGCAGAGTAGGATTTGATACCACAAACATAACTCTTGGTAGAATCTACTCCTCCAGTCCCAACGTATTTGATGGTGACTTGAATTCACCAAGTAATCCACGACCCTGAAGGAAATCAGTTTTAGCAGACATCAACACTCATGATCTTCATGAGTGAGGAAGTATATAGGTAGACTCGTCAGGAAAGGAGATGGTTCATTTCATCTTAACCCGACTCTCTCATTTCTGAACGATGGGACCCAGGTGGAGCTCACATTGACAGCCGCACAGGAAGCGTCTTATTCAAGCCAACTTTAAGTTGTCTGTGTTGTACAGTGGGATCCGGACGTCCCTAACGATCCCAAACTCATGATGCTCTGCGTACGTTATCACGATCCCAAAAGGTTCCTGACGCTTTACTTACGGTAGTTAGTCTCGACGTATTGCAGAGATGAGCTGCATTTGCAAGGTCACAAAATGGTTGCAAGTCTTTTTCATAACGGTAAGAGAATACTATTTGATGATGAAGAGCGCGGCTTCTGTAAACTCAGAAGCAAAAATGATTATGTAAAGGGTTCAAGACAACATTTTGGAGTCATTTAGCTAAAAACATTCACTGACCGGCGGGGTGCGGGGCAGGTTGATGTGCAAGGTGAGGTGCAGGGAGCGGTGCAGAGTAAGGAGCAGGGTGCAGGGTGAGGGGCAGGGTGCAGGGAGTGGTGCAGGGTGCTGGGGGTGGAGGCATCAGACAAGGTCACCACCACCCACCAACAGGTCCCAGGGACTCACGCGAGAACATTATGTGAAGTGGAGCGAGACTCACGGCGGCGGCCGACTCCACACAAGGCAGCAATCCCTCTACCAGTCTACTTGAAGCCTCCTCTACCAGTCTACCTGAAGCCTCTTCTACCAGTCTACCTGAAGCATCTCCCACCAATCTACCTGTAGCCTCCTCAACCCGTCTACCTGAAGCCTATTCCAGCAGTCTTCACGAAGCGTCTCCCACCAGTTTACATGAAGCCTCCTCTACCAGTCTGTAGAAAGCTTCTTCCACCAGTCAGTGTAATGCCTCCTCTACCAGTCTACCCAATTCCTCCTCCACCGGTCCTCACCTGTCCTAATCCAGAGGTGGACCCCCATGAAGCCTTCCCGCCAGTCCCGGTCCATCAATTGGAGTGGCGGACTCCCGAGAAGCCTCACACCAGCACTGGCCCGACAGGCGAACCTTTGTGAAACCTTCATACCGGCCCTAGCTTAGGCTATGGACCCCCATGAAGCCTCCCCATCCGTCCTGGCTCAGCAGGCGGACCCCCATGAAGCCTCTCAACCGGTCCTGACCCAACAGGTACCCCCCCGTGAAGCTTCCCCGACAGTCCTGGCCCAGCAGGTGGTGTGGTGGCGTGAAGCCTGGTGAAGAGGAGCCCCCGTGTCGTCCAGAACAGCCCCCTGCCTTCATCAACACTGATATCGTGTTCGTGGTGGTTTATTTGGCAGGTGGGCTATTATGGGCCCGGCCAGCTGGCTGGCATTACTGGATATCCGTTCATTTATCTCTCTCTCTTGCCCTTTCCTTTTTACTTGTCTTCTTCTTTAAGGGAAATTCTGAAGATTAATACCGTCTCTTGATCCTCCGATGTTCTTACCTTTCGTTCTCTTATTGGATTATGACGATGTTCCCGTATCCGTCCCGTTTGGCCATCATCTGGGTTTCGACATACACCACCACATCTTCAACTCACTTTGTATAGTCCAGCTTCGTCGTGTCTGTTAAACAGTCGAGAGGTAGAGTACCCCAGCATCAGACGTCCTCCTGCAGCGTCCAAGCACCAGACGTCCTCCTGCAGCGCCCCAGCATCAGACCTCCTGCAGCGCCCCGGCATCAGACGTCCTCCTGCAGCACCCCAGCATCAGACGTCTTCCTGCAGCGCCCAAGCACCAGACGTCCTCCTGCAGCACCCCAACATCAGACGTCCTCCTGCAGCGCCCAAAGCATCAGACATCCTCCTTCAGCACTCCGGCATCAGACGTCCCCCTGATGTATGTGACCGTGCCGCCGATGGCGCCACGCACGGTGCCGATATTTGCCCAGTGCCATAGTACCTGTTGGAGGGTACGGTAGACTACTGTCTGAAGAACCATGGTTCACCCAGGACATAATGTCAGGAATGATTAGCTGAAAGACCAATCATAGACCCCAAATGTTAGGTAGCGCATGATTTAGAATAAACTGCCGAGAAATAAGAAAGGCCAATAAGGCTAAGTCTTTAGGGCTCATTGTTTCGAAAAAGAAGAAAAAAAAATGTGATCATGGTTTTTTATCATATTCATTACTAACCTAACACAATTAATGAAGTAATAAGGAACATGAGTCCCTGAGTACAACACTTGTACGGAGATTTTTTTTCTTTTTATATATAAAATCGAAATTCAAAGATGAAGCCACGAGAAGGTTATACAGGTAGTTGATATCTGCCGCGAGGGCAACGTTTCGGGTATGGCAAATGACATCAGGAACGCCTCTCAAAAAAAAAATGAATGTAGTACCAGTTGTTCGTTCCTCTTGTGAGAAAAAACTCAGATTTGAGTTGAGCATGTTGATCAGCACCTGTTGTGAGTTCATCAGCACCTGTCGTGAGATTGTGAACGAGATAAAGACTTTGATGAAATCGTCTCCATACTCAAAATAATGGGATGAAAATCGACATGACCTCTCAAAATAATCTAAACTTTCATAGAATGGTACGAGGGAACACGGGGTCATTGCTGTTTCAGCTGTCTATCCATGAGTAACTAAACTATCAAGACTAGGTAAGCGAAAAATATATCTCTGTGACCCCAGATCCTCGTTCAGCAAGATCAGGAACACCAAATAGATTTAGAAAAGAAAAGTAGATTGAAATTCTGAAGCAAATTACCTGAAATGCTTGGTCGTATGTTTGTATTCGAACTTGGCGCAATGAAACATTTACTATCGGTAATTCTAACCTCATATCCCGTAAGATGGCTCTGAGCAACCACAGGTCGTGACTAATTACGAAATTTGTGGAAAATTTGTTATTAATCTGCTGTGTAAACATTATAATAAAATCAGTAATTATACTTTATGGGTCATCAGAACATTACGCTTGATCAGTGTGGACACAGACGCCTAGCACGCCCCACCTCTTTTAGTAGTGGATTCTTTAGAGGTTCCTTGGATCAATGGATTCTTGGAGGCTCCTGAGATAGGCGGATTCTTAGAGGCTCCTAAGATCAGTGCACTCTTTTAGGCTCTTGGAATCAGTGCGCTCCCACCCTAACCAAACCTGTTTACATCATCGTCACCTCCCGCCCACATAGTAACTGCAATTGGCTGTGGTGAAGCGTCGTGCCTGACGAACACTTGGAATTTTGGATTTTGTCTTTCGTTAGCTCGACCTAACCACAGTCACAGTAATTCTTTCGTTGTCCTTGATGCTTATTATTCTGTTGCCTTTTTCTTTTTCATTGCATTACTTTACTGAGCCCTTATTATATATTTAGAAGTTACTTTATCCTATTCTGTTCCTCTTATTATATACGTAGAAGTGACTTTCCTCCGGTATGTTTCCAGTGCTGGAAATACCAGGCTTGATTTACGTTTGGCATGTTTATTTATAGCTTTCAGAACCCAAAATTTTACAGATTGATAGAGCTCTCAGTCGCCCCGACGACACCTTGTGTAAGCAACACGATACACAGTATAGTTTTTCTTTATGATTTACAATTTTCCGTGGGCTACAGACAAGACTTTTATACTCAGAGTAGCGATCGGAGACATTTTCATTGTTTGGTCTACACGAGGGAAGACTCCTATGAAACCAGTTTAACAACAGTGGGTTCGGCTATTCTCAGTTACTCGACTCTTATCAACATGTAGGTCTGGCCCGAGTACAAGGGAACGTCTGCAAGAAAGCCGTGAATGAAGGTAATTTGATGATAAGAACTGGTTAAGACAAGCTTAGGTGACAGTCAGTGTTTAGGATGTGTTGTGCATGTAAAAACATGAGAGCTCTCTCTCTCTGTGGCGATACAAAATAAGGATGCCCATCAGAAAAGCAATGATGAATATTTCCTAGCAATACTACGTTCCTTACACATAGACTTGACACTGAATATCGAGCCCAGTATCCTTGACTTTGCTGGTTACAATATTCTAGAGGAAATGTTACCTGGAATGTGATGGACCTTTGTTTCTGAGAGATTTTCATGTCTGATACATACAGCATTTATTTTTCTTCAGCTGTTGTGGTTTGTCTACCATCTCCACCGTCAGGTTTGGAGAGTCTAGCATGCTGTGTTCGTTTCAATGAACCCGTGGATCATTCAGAGTAAGAACATACCCCGTCTGGGGAGATGGATTTGCGTCTGACCAAGAAAGGAACACACACGATTAATCGAAACGCTTGTTAGCCAAGCCAGTGAGATATTTTGGGGTGGCTTTTGTGTCCCGCTGCTACAGAAGTATTGACGGGACATCATGCCGTCATTCCTGCGACTGTCTGTCTGTCTGTCTGTCCATTTGTGTGTACGTCTGACTGTGGACACGTTCCCGTTAGCAAGATAACTCGAAAACAATATCCGATCGGAACTCCATACTTGTACGGTAGGTTCCTACCTTGGAGCTGGCGAACTAAGTAGATTTTGGCATAAATCTACTAATTATTTTGAGAAAAAAAGACTTCTTCGCAAGTGCTAAATCCCAGGTATGCTGAGTGAAGGAAATGTCAAATTTACATCATGTATACAGCAGGCAAACACGAAAACCATGGTATACATTTTTTTTTTTTCAAATTCATACGAGTGGCGGAACCATTGGAAAGGCAAATTCCTCTTTGCTTTTTAATTGTCCGTAAACCGTTGGAGAAGCAAGACTATCTATGGACGCTAGTGGAAGGTCTGTCTCTGCGGGGCCAAAATGAAGAAAAGAAGAAAGAGAGGAGGAAAAATGATCGTATCGTTTTGAGGAAAATGATACACTTGCTTTTGAAACAGGCAGATCGTAGCTTTTAAGAGAGACATAAAACTGCATTGCGTTTCGGAGCTTCGTGGTGCCGCGGGGGAAGGGGATGGAGAAGAAACAGAATAACAGTAATGATGATAATATTAATAATGAGGATCACAATAGTAACAAAAGTAATAATGGTATTCATAAAGATAATATTCAGTGTTATTGCTATTATCATTATCATCATTATTATTTCATAAATGTCTTTATATAAATCTGTTGACCTTGGCGAGTTGGACAGTTCGAACCTGGCATAAAATTTACATCTTGCGACAGGTTAAGGAGTGGGAGTCGCGTCATGACCCCCAAGGCGTTACTTGTTTCTCCACATACCAGAAAATTCCAAATGTATACATTAACATTTCCCCTTGACAGAGACATCAGAAAAATTATGATTTTATCATTTCTATCATATAACCGTACAGCAGCAAAACCTTGCTTTTCAGTAATAATATACTTATGTCTGTTCTCTTCAGTATGCTATGAGCCATATAGTGTAGACAGTAAGAGTGTTTGTAAATTATTTTCATCACGTGAAAAGGTTCTTCATGACTTTCCATGTGGTGAGCTTGACTTGACTTTGATGTTCTGGAGAACCCTGGTAGTTCATAAGTCCAAGATAACCAACCAACCATGGCATCTTGCGGCTCTCCCAGCCAATGTCCAGTTCATTTTCTCGGTAAATCTTCAGTTTTTATTAGATATACCAGATGTCTTCATGGGGAATCCAGATGCCATGGCAGTCAGCTTGAGCATTTTCGTTTTCTGTAAAGGACAGAGGGCTGAGGATACCACACACCACGATGATTGTCTTGTGCTGATAATATACCATGCGTTACACCATAAGACTGGAGACTGTGTTGAAGGCAAACTGTGCCATAAGTTCAGATATTTTGTCGGAACACAGACCCACAACATGTGTGGGCTGTGCCATGAGCCCACGACACAGAGCCGAGCTTGGGGAGGGAGGAGGTTGCGTGGACTATGAAGGTGGTCTGTCCCAAGACACCATTTCAGTGTATGTGTCACGTCCAGGCGGGGGAACCGGCTCATGAGGGGTGTTTATGTATCGGTACGGAGGGAAGGAGCTGGGCAGAATGGCTAGGTTTGGGGGAAGGAGGTGGATACACCCACACCCACACACACCCACACACACACACACACCCACACACACACACACACACACACACCATCTGAAGTCGACATAGAAATTATATCATGGGTTTTCCCCGGCATCTTGCCACCTGCCAGGAAGAACCAGAAATGCGACTTTCAACGATCTCAGGCGAGAAACTTCAGCTGGAGTTTCATAGGGATTTTACTGAGCTTTGTTCCCTCCAACTCCCGTAGTCTTATCTGTATTTACCCGCATAAGTTATTGCCTAGGAGGAGCCAGATGAGGGAAAGTTTCTTGAAAATGATGGGGAAAAAAATCCGTCTCTTTTTTCCTAGAATTCTTTTTTTTTTTCTTTTTTTCCTACCTAATAGCCTTTCCCTGTAGGAGGCAGGAGAGAGAGCACCTGGGCGAGGCATTGGCTTGTTTACTGTTGAGTAGTGATGGTGGCAGTACGGTGTGGGAAGACCTGAGGTAGGCAGCAGCAGCAGCAGCAGCAGAGGCAGGAACGTTGTAAAAGCAACAGTAACAATTGGGAGTGGCGGCCGGGGCCCCCCTGCCGATGTAGTCAGCTTGTCAACTGGGTGCGCAGGGACCACACAGCCGGCCCCACCCGCCTCCACCTCCCTCCTCAGGTCGTCCACCCGGATGTCCACAGAGCCACCTCCGTACAACAGATAGTCGCTGTAAATCATCTATTGTCGGCGAGGTGTTGGGCCCGGCTCCCGCTATCTTCATAAGACTTGTCTCTGTCGCGCGAACCTGCTGACCCTCTCGTCATGTGCCTCCGCTTGGCCACCGAGGGCCACTTGCTTCTGCTTCTGCTGTCCATGGGCCAAGTTGGAGGGCCACCCTGAGGACTTGGTGCTGTCCCACCCCGGGGTATGAGACTGCCCTACGTCTGGGGGGGTCATCCTTGGGGTCAAAGGGTCTGCCCGGGTGTGAAGCAGCCCGGGACATGACACCATCCTCAGTGGACGGAAACACTGGAGTCAACCCTCCTGTGGGGATGGGGTCATGGTGGGTGTGTGGGGATAAGAAGTGATGGTGGGGGCTTGGTGTGGGGTGATGTAGGATGACGATGGTGGTGTGGGGTGACGGAGGGGATGTAGGGTGACGGTGGTGATGTGGTGGGGTGACGAAGGGGATGTGGGGTGAGGGTAAGGGTGTTGGGTGATGCTGCGGGGATGTGAACGTCACGGACGACGGGTAGGGAGGAGGGAGGAGGGAGGGGAAGATGACGCAGGACGGACCACGAGTCCGGCAGGCGACCCATCCATGCCAGTGGTGGACCTGAATCATCATGAGGCATCTCACTCTCTCTCTCTCTCTCTCTCTCTCTCTCTCTCTCTCTCTCTCTCTCTCTCTCTCTCTCTCTCTTTATATCCCCAGTCACGCACAAAAGTCCACATCAAAACCAAAGCCTAACTGAATTATAAAGATCAATGTGAGGGAGAGGGAAAGAGATGAGGAAAAGTGCTTCAACAATTCTTAAAGAAGTGGAGACTCGGCCTTCCAAACCGCTCCAGATCAGCGTTGTCAGGAAAGACATGAAGGGATGGAGGGTTCCACAACTTCGAGGTGTAGTTAAATTGTAGTAAGTTCTGAAATGCTGCATGTTAGACTCATGACTTCAACCTTCAACCGAATCGACTCGCTAGAGTCTTAGTTGGTCTGTAAGAGAGTGCAGACTTGGAAAGCATATTTAGACACGTTAAGTTTAGGATACCGAATCATTATGTTTGGGTTTGCAGCTTGGAATGAGTGAACTGGTCTTTCGCATGCGAGGTTATATCAGTCACATAAGGCGTACCCTTCCTAAGAACCAACATATATGTTACTTTTTTTAAAGTAGGAGAAAAAGAATGAGAATAATCCTTCAGGAAACATGTACGAGCTTCAGTTCACCACAAAGCAGTCATTATTTAGTTTACAGAGCAGTGAGAATATAGACAATGAATTGTTTAGCCAATGTTGAGGAAAGCGCCATCACAGATATTGAGATATCAGAAAACGACATTCGCAAAGCAGCAGAACTCAGCCCAGAGACCGAGTGGAATTCCAGCCATCATCTTCCTGAACGAGAGAGAGAGAGAGAGAGAGAGAGAGAGAGAGAGAGAGACGGCGATGAGAACAACAAAGACAGTGATGTTATTCATGAGGCGAGAGCCTGAATGAAAACAAGTCACACACACAAACCTAGCATACGTATCCGTTGTGTCGCCAGTACCGAGTGTAAGCTAACACGTCGCACAGGGTAAACCTTCGATAGAGCCATGAATGGACGTATACTGGAACATGATTAACGTAGACCACTAAAGCCAGCGTGGATTTGTGCTAGGGCAAAGTACAGGAACTCAAATATCATTAACTCACTAGAACTGCCTTTACGATACTCTGTAGCAAAGAAAGGGAAGGGGCTACAGTTTTCTTGCATATTTGGCAAGTTTACATTGTTTAAACTCACATACATCACTTCAACATTGCTATCATTCACATACATCACTTCAGCATAACTTTAACTTACAATGGACACTTCAACATTGCTATAACCCACATACATCACTTAAACTTAATCATAACCCACAATGGACACCAACATTCACACATACCAACATTGCGAAACCACCATACGGGAATGTTGGCAACAACACATGACACGATGTCCCATCCTGTCCTTCATGACACAATGTAGTGACATCATGTTACCCTAAAAAGACATGAAGAAATGGAAATTTCCACATGCAAGGGCGTGAATTAACATCAGCTTTAAGTAGGGAGTGCATGAAGTCAAGCGAAGATTTAAGCACAGCGCGGAGATCGTCCTGGGCGTTGAGATCCTGAATCGAGATGGATTTCACCTTTGTACGTAGAGGTTCTCTCGGCTTTGAACGGTAATGTTAACAATAGATAGACATCTTGCGTCACGTACCAGCTCCAGCCTGTTGTTAACGAGCGAACTGCCTGTCTGTCGTTATATATACAACGACAGACAGACAAGTACACACACAATCACTCCCTAAGAGATGGACCCAACGATTTTAGTATTCTCTCCCTGCACTGTACAAATGGGTGAAATGCCAACAGGTATTTGCACACTATGAGGAAAACGTATTGGCCTTAGTGGTATGAATGATAAGGAGGGAGTGTAGAATAATAGAAATATTATAGAAAGGCAGCCGGTGAATGCTTACTCGCGTTAGGAATCTGGTCGAATTTTATGACGGAAGGATCACTGTCTTGGGGAAAGTAGGAGTGGGTTGATTGGCGTGTGTGGTAGGGAGTGAACAAAAAGCATGTGTACCAGTTAGCTCCCACAAGGAGCTGCTGAATGACTGGATCATCAGGCAAGAATAAGAGTGGAAACTCTTCTCGGTGGAGTGACAGTATCAGAGAGGAGGATGACGCTCAGGGTATTGGTTCGAATCCTGAAACGAGGCAGACGACCTACATGTACCCAACCCAGGTGTTCATCCTCCCTTGGGAACTGCTTGATAAGCGGGGTACCTGGCTTAGGCTGGTGTGTGTGTGTGTGTGTGTGTGTGTGTACACAGTAGGGAGAGGACATGGTACATACATACTAGGTTATAAGAGACGGGGTAACGCAAGTGGAGTACTCACGCCCTGTCACACACACACACACACACGCACACACAAACGGTCCCCAGCAGCTCCTGATTGAGTTCGACACCTGAGTCATGAAGCACAGCTTGGCCGAAGGTCCATCGGCGGGCGACGCAGATCGTACCTGAGGGACTGAACATTAAGGACGCCTCACATCCTTGGACTGAACCACGCTGAGCAAGAGGCAAGATCTGGATCATAGGAACAAGCAAATTAAAGAGACG
>JAUTXX010515514.1:0-11702 GCA_032273605.1 Panulirus laevicauda | reverse complement strand
GATTCTCTTATAATGATCAAGTAGATCACCAATATATTGCCCAAAGTTCATAGCAGGGTAGAACCAAACTCAAGTAGAAAACCAGTAGAATAATTCTTCTCAAGTATACAGTAACAACACAACACAACTTTTGACTGAAGCTTTTCAAAATGCACTATACATGATTTCTCAAACATTCTCACAGATACAAGGAAGAACTACTTTCATTGTAATCATTTTACATCAGTGACAAGTAACTTTTCATTCCTTCTCAATTATTGTAATTAGTATTCACCAGTAGGACATCAAAATATTTCTAAATGATAATGTTATGATCTTTCTGTGGTTGAATCAGATTTAGTTCTTTCATATTCTGTTTAGAAATATCCATGTTACTAATACTGTAATGGTAATGACAGAGATGATGACGATTGATGGTTTATAACGTTAAATATTTTATATTATTCATTATGCTTAATCGCAGTCTCCCACATTTAGCGAGGTAGTGCAAGGAAACGGACGAAAGAATGGCCCAACCCACCCACCTCCACATGTATATACTTAAACGCCCACCCCACACACGCACATATACATACCTATACATTTCAACGTATACATACATACATATACATACTCAGACATATGCATATATATACACACACGTACATATTCATACTTGCTGCCTTCATCTATTCCGTCGCCACCCTGCCACACACGAAATAGCACCCCCACCCATCGAGAGGTAGCGCAAGGAAAAGACAACAAAGGCCACATTCGTTCACATTCACTCTCTAGCTCTGGGTTTATCCCAGACGCTTCACGTGCCCTGGTTCAATCCACTGACAGCACGTCCACCCCGGTATACCAAATCGTTCCCGTTCACTATTTCTTGCAAGCCTTTCACCCTCCTGTATGTTTAGGCTCCGATTGCTCAAAATCTTTTTCACTCCATTCTTCCACCTCCAATTTGGTCTCCCACTTATCCTCGTTCTCTCCACCTCTGACATATATATCATCTTTGTCAATTTTTCCTCACTCATTCTCCACATGTGACCAAAACATTTCAACAAACCCTCTTCTCTCTCAACCACACTTTTTATTACCAAATATCTCTCTTACCCTTTCATTACTTACTTAATCAAACCACCTCACACCACATACTGTCTTCAAACATTTCATTTCCAACACATCTACCCTCCTCGGTACAACCCTATCCATAGCCCATGCATCGCAACCATATGACATTGTTGGAACTGTTATTCCTTCAAACATATTCATTTTAGCTCTCCAAGGTAACATTCTCTCCTTCCACACATTCTTCATTGCTCCTAGAGCCTTCGCCCCCTCCACCTCCCCGTGACTCACTCCTGCTTCCATGGTTTCATCTGCTACTAAGTCCACTCTCAGATATCTAAAACACTAAACTTCCTCCAATTTTTCTCTGTTCAAACTTACATCCCGATTAACTTGTCCTTCAACCCTACTGAACCTAATAATCTTGCACTTATTCTCATTTACATTTATATATACCCCACCATGAACCAGGTACCCAATGTACTGACCAAACCCTTGGGGTGGATGACCAGCAGGGTTGACTGTGGACCAATTATGCCAATTATAATGCTGTACAAAGCTCTATGAGGGAATACATTTTGGCAAAATACATGGAAAAAATATATTTACAAATTGTACTGAGGATAGCACATAAAGTACATACAAATACTTATTTCCAATGAGGCCTTCATAATACAATGAAAATACTTAATGGGACAGAGTTCAGAATGACAACGAGATTACAAAAATATAATTGAGCAAGATACAAATTAGAACCATTTCATAACTAATAACTAATATCTAGAAGTACAGTTACCAAATCTGATTCAAAAATTATTCATAAACACAAAAAGACATACATACATAACTGTTACGTTGTTTGCTCTGTTCTCCTTTCCCTATCTTTCCAATCTAATCTTCAAAGCTTCTTTATCAAATTTATTGTATTTTCCTTAGAACATAAGAAAAGAGGACACTACAAGAGTCCTATTGGCCCATGCTGGGCAGGTCCTGAGTCCGTCCAACCTGCAACCAACCACCTGAACACAAAAATCACATCCAACCTTCGTTTAAAGCTACCTTAAGACCTAGCTTCCATTACTGCAGTTAGCAGCTTGTTCCATAAATCTACTACCCTATTCCCGAACAATTATTTACCCACATCCTACCTGAATCTATTGCTAATTTAAATCCATTATGTCTTGTCCTATATCTTGTGTCGCCATTCTTAGAACTTTTTTCATGTTACCTTTATCACTGTCCTTCACCCATTTCAATACCCATATTTTTAATTAGTTCTCTCGTGTTATGCTGATCACTTACATTAGGTAGCTATAATATTATTTCCTTTAACAGTTTCCTGATGGCCTCTTAAGTAAAAAAAAAATGACCACTGCAACTTGCAGCATCAACAAACCTAACGTTACGTAACATTCTGATGAAGTAATAAAATCTTAACGAAATAACAAACAATCTTAAAGCATGGCAGCATTTTCAAGAAACAATCACATATATAAAGAACCAAGATGATCAAAAACCTATGCAACCTGGACCATTGTGCATCCCAAGTTCGGAAGTACTTGCCTGAAAAGCTTTAATCTCTGGATACATAGCTTACCTTAATACTAAAGAAAATACGTTTATAAAAAAACTGATCTATTCTAGAGGATTAAGTCAATGGAGGTGATCCCTCACACGGTCACAAACTTTCATGAGGAAAGATGGCTACCGTCTCCCTCCATCCAGTCCCATAACTTTCAGCTTCCCTCCTCGCTCTCTATACCTTAGTAAGTTACAAGATATGAGTAGAGAGTGCCCACTTTGTCATATAGGAAGAAACCGCACGGGATAGGCCATGGTCAATTCTGGGCTGAAAAACATGGCGCAATATGGCACCTACCTCATGGATGTGCTCTTCGATGACTTTAACAATAACGGAGGCGTGGGGTCTATTTTCATCAGCCAGCATCGTTAACATTGTGATGAGCGGCTTGGAGTTCACGGTCAAGTCTTTTAGAGACGACCGATACTCCTCCGCTACCTCCTCATTCTCTGATGACTCCATAGTAAAGTTTATTTACCACACTACTTACTACATTCCTCCCCTTCCAACACACACTCATTCACAGCAGCAAAACATCCTCACTCAACCACGTCCTCCGCGCAACTAATTCATAACGCCACGCGCACCCGTAAAATCCTGTATTTTGACTGGCTAGTCGTTACAAGTTTTCACCAATGAGAACCAAGTACGACAGGAAAAGTCGTTCCCTTTAGCCAATGAGAACGGTAAACACAGGGGCCGAAAGTGATGGAGAGAAAGATGTTGACAATAAAACTTGGAAAATAGAATTGTTTTGAATGATACATATTTGAAAAAGTCTCTTCTTGCTTTCTAATCTTCATAAGAAAACGAGTATATATATATTACTAAGAGTTCATAAGAGATTTAGATTTTCTTCTCGCGTTTAGTTACTTTTGGACAATGCTGATATCTGTATGTTTAACTGATGGATACTTACAATTAACAGAACAGAACAAGAGTTCGGTTAAGCCTACAAACATAAACATTACGTCAAAAAACTTGTCCCGTCCCGAATGAATGAATTGCCATAGATGAAGGTTATACCAGCAAACAAAATATGAATAATGTACAGTACAAATGAGTCATTAATATCTCATCTTGCAAGAGGTTTTACAGAAAATTTTTCATACTTAATCGCCGTTTATCACGTTAGGGAGGTAGCGTCAGGAACAGACTTAGAAAGGCAGCATATGGTCATATCCAATATCTAGCTATCATATGTAGTGCACCGAAACCACAGCTCGTTTTTCACATCTAGGCCCCACAAAACTTTCCATGGTTTACCCCAGACACTTCACATACCCTGGTTCAATCAATTGACAGCACGCCGACCCTGGTATACCACACAATTCACTCTATTCCTTGCATGCCTTTCACCCATTTGTATGTTCAGGCCCCGACTGCTCACAATCTTTTTCACTCCATCCTTCCACCTCCAATTTGGTCTCCAGCTTCTCCTCGTTCCCTCTACCTCTGACACATATATCCTCTTTGTCCATCTTTCCTCACTCATTCTCTCCATGTGACCTAACCATTTCAATACATCCTCTTCTGCTCTCTCAACCACACTCTTTTTATTACCACACACTTCTCTCTTACCCTTTCATTACTTACTCGATCAAACCACCTCTTATAAGTTTAATTATTCGGTCAAGGAAAATTCTCTATCATAAGATGACAAATGTCAATGTCAGTAAACCATCTGATGTTTAAAGATGTGGACTGGAGAAGCAAATGATTCAGGAAAGAAACAATGGTCTGTCAGAGTGGCAGTCTGATACCTTCAGCCCTCATGGTTCCATCTGATGACAAGTATACCTTTAGGTACCTAAAGCATTCCTCTTCCTATGGTCCCCCCAAGTCAAACTCTCAGAAGCATCCACTCTCACCTCTGCTTCAAGACGCATCTTCACCGAGATCCACTCTCCCTTCTTCCTTTCTACTTGCTCGCATGCCTTATTCTCCTGGTAAAAACTTCTCACTACATTTAGTAACTTTCCATATATTCATACCACTTCTAAAGGCCTCTCTGAGGGCCTTATCATACGCCTTCTCCAATCCATAAATGCTACAAACAAACCCCACTTCCTTCTCAAATCAATTCTTTAAAGACACCTGGTTTGCATATCCACCTCTAAATTCATGCTGCTCCTCCCAAATCTGATGTTCTGTGTACTGCACCACCCTCTTAATCACCACTTTCCCAATCACCTAACCAGGTTTACTCAATAAACATACCTCCATGATTTGAGCATTCAATTTTGTCCCCCAAGCCTTTATACAAGGGAACTATATATATATGCACTCTGCCACTCCTTAGCCTCCTCACCTTAGGCCATAAGAACACTGAGTATCCAGACTAACCAATCAAAAACATTGTCACCCCTTTTCTTGAGAAACTCCAACACAATCCCATCAAGTCCAGATCATCTTACACAAGGCTTTCACTAACTCCTTTTTTTTCACCAAACCAACAGCCAAGACTCCCTCACTCCAGATGGGGTGAGCCTCATATCTCACATTCACTTTCTATGGTTACTATTCAGACATTTTTTCTTCTCACACGTTTGGCATTTCCCATGTCAGTAGAGAAGAGCCAAGAACTGACGAAGAAATGGCCTCATTCGCTCACAGCACGTCATCCTCTATATATTACATCGCTCCAAATTGCTCTAATCCTTGAACAACTTGCACCATCCTGCGTGTTCAGTACCCTTCACTCTCTCATTCTACCTCCTGCTTGGTTCCCACTATTCTTTGTTCCCTTTCCAAAAGTCTAAACTATTTCAGCAAACACTCTTCGGCTCTTTCATACATTCTCTAATTACCACACCTGTCTCTCTTCTCACCATACTTTATCTAATCAAACTTTTTCATCACCAACTGTTCTTAAACATCAACTTTCCAAAACATTCTCCCCATTCTTTCCATTTTTTACCTAAAGGCATATGCCTTGCATCCATGCAACACCAACAGGACTACTATTCCATCAAACATATCCACATTTGTCCTTAAAGAAAGAGACCATTCTTTCCACACATTCCTCAATGCATCTCGGACCTTGCCCCCCACTTCACCCACCCTTTGGCTCACTTAAGCTCCTATGGTTCCACTCACTGCTATATCCATTCCCAAGTATATAAAGTACTCTATTTCCTTCAGGTTTCCTGCATTCAAACACACACTCCAAACTTTATGATTTAGATATGGCTACCCATACTTCACTCATACTTTCACATGAATAAAAAACCCACACGAGAAATAAATGAATAATTCTGGGAGTTCTATATTTTGGCCCATAACCTTTAGACATATAAGGTTTAGCAAGAAAAATGTAAAGAAAGGTTGGCAACATCAAGTTAGGTAATGGTTTTTCATAGTAGTGTAGTTATTTCAGTTTTATATCTTTTAAGGTTATCAGCAAAAACATTGACTAATTTTTTTCATGTATTATACCACACTGTGGGAAACTTGCACTGTGCTTGCTGCCACATGAAGAGGGTTGATAAATAAATCTAATGTCTCTCCAGGGTACTGTACCCATTTTCACAAAGTAGAGGTATAACTCAAGTAAATCTTTTCTTCAGAGAAAAATCACAGCATGATTCTACAGTCCTAACTTGACTGCTCTATGATTTTTCTTTAAACAAAGCAGAGAAAACTACTTCTTATGTATTACAACACTGCACTAAAAAAAAAGGAAATTACTTCTTATGTAATACAACAGTGAGCGAAACAATCTTAACTTTTGAACTTACAGCAATGTTAATTTCATTGCGGGCCACTTCCAAATCATGTTCATTGTTGACAGATAGGCGCTTGAGAGCATATCGAACACCACCACTTCCTTTAACCAAGAACACTAAGGCAAATCCTCCTGTTGAAACAAACAAAAATTAGAAAAAACTTTTATGCTCATATCTTGTTGAATCTGATCAAGCAAAATTAATATAAATCTGTAACAGATGAAAACAGAAAGGAAATATAATAAAAGAGAAATATTTGAGAAAAAAAAGGGGTTGGGGAATATTCTATAACCCTTAACATTAGTATTTTCTCTTACAAGGCTTAGTAAGAAAGGAGAAAAAAATGGTTCCTGTTTTATGTTAGAAATGTGTTCCTGAAATCACAAAATGGAAACATTCAACCAAAAGATTCAATAGGATAAGGGGGATATTTTCCTGGGGGAGATTTCTCAGTCATATTTTTTTAAATAAAAATATGGATGAAATGTCAGGAAACATATAGTACAGTTCAGGTACATTATCACTGTGAATAATCAAACAAAAAATTTAAGTGACGAATGATGTATTCTAGTACAAAGCATATGCTATCCAACAGTATAATAAGTAAAAGATAAGGATACTTTTCTAAAAATTGGTTACCAACACCTAGACCCCTTTCTATCAATTGTTTATGACATTCATAAGACACTAACTCATGCAAGATGCACCTAATTACTCTGGGATAACTTTAAAACAATACAGTATCTAAATATACTTTATGAAAGCATTACAAATAGTGATGAGCATTCCCCAGTTTGTTGCAGATCGTCCCTCACCTCTTACTAATATTGATAACATCATGTTTGGGGTGTACAATAATAAAACAGCAGTAGGCTGTAACAAGCAAATACTGAATGTAAAATAAAATGGGAACAGAGCTACACAATATCAACTAATCCAAAAAGCCAGCTGTGATGATCCATAGTGGTTGAGCAAGCAAGCAGTGGAGATGAAGATCACTGCCTCTCCTCTGTATCATTACTAACATCACTTCTTTCACGTATGTGGTGAACAATGCTAATATTGGATGCAATGTACAAATATCGGGCATAAAATTACCAGAGGAAAGGAATTGACACAATCATCACTAAACAAAGAAGCCACAATGATTGAGAGGCAAAGTTATTCCACCATCCATCTCCCCTCTGCCTGACTCTTCACCACCTCTCTAATACCAGCCCATTGCTTCCTAAAGTTTCCTTTGAACCTCACTCACATGACTGGCTCTTTCCTTTTTACAAAACAGATAAGCATTTTGTTAACTTTAAATGAGATGAATTCGATATCAAGTAGAAAAACAAAGTTAAATAAGTCCACTCATGTCAAAAATATTTCCAGAAAGATTTTTTTTAAAACAATTTCTTTCCAATGTGTCTGTAGTGACACAGTAATATATAAATATCTATCAACACAAAAAATCTTACAACACAAATTATCTATTGTATCACCAACATAAGTAGGAGAAATGGCCCACTGGTGGAGATTCCTTCCTCACTGCCTGCCTTCCCCACCACCAGCTTCTAAAGTTTCAATTTCAACCTCACTCACTGGATGAGCTCTTTACTTTTTGCAGAACCAATTGTCATTTCTATTAACTGTAATATGATGGATTCCATCAATACCAGAGAAAATTATGTACTCTGAATACTGTATTTGCCTTGGTTAATGATTATCTGTTATAGCCTTTGGGGTTTTTGAATATCTCTTAAATTTTTTCTAAGTCTACATTATCAATCTACTTTTTCATGAACAGTGGACTAGCATATCACAGTATAGTGGGTCACCAGGCAGCAGGAAACTAGTGTAGTAAAAGGGTAAGCAATTGTTATGGTTAATAGCATAAAAACTATGAAACCAAAATCCTTAATAACCGTGGAGGTAAGGGAGAAAAAATAATACTCTTGTATCTCCAGCATGTCACAGAAGGTGATTAAAAGGAAACCAGAAACCCTCCACTTCTTGTATTCCAATTTCTAAAAGTAGAAAAATTGGAAGGAGCTAAGCTCAGAGAGATTATCCTTTCCAAAGGCTCAGGGGGTGCCTGAATGAGTATGGGTGTAATCAGGATGATAAGAAGGAAGAGATAAGTACACCTATCCCTCACTCTATGCAAGGATACATTCTGCAAAAACCTTCCTCAAAAAGGAATTTCATACAGCAAACCAATTTACAAACATAAAAAAGTGGGATATATCTGGCAGCTTTGTGGTCAGCACAAGTGAATTCTGTTTCTTTCATGCTATATAGCTTCTGATGTTGAATAAACTTATCTAGCTGTCCTTTACTTGCTTGAAGGGATCTGGCTGTTACATTGCCTTCTTAACATTCTTCTATTTTTTTTTATTATACATAATTGCTGTTTCCCGCTTCAGCAAAGAAGTGCCAGGAAACAAAGAATGGCTGTTTTTCTTCTTTGTCTCATGCTCTTTGTGTAACAAGAGCACTTTTTCCATTTCCATAAGTGGATTTCTAACCCTCAGCAGATTATAGTGAATCACAAAAATCAAAATTTTCTCTGGATTTTTCTTTATGTTGCAGACAGTAAATTCACCAAGGTCATAAGCACATCCAAGTGCTAATGCTCTCTCACCAGCATCAGCATGATGTCAAATTTCTAGCTTAGTTTTTAAGGTATAAGAGGTTCTCTTCTGTTTAACTGCTGGCTCTAGGGCAGATGTTGCTGGATGTTTGGATGCCATATTAAACGCAAACACTGTGGGTTATGGGAAAATCACAAAGAGGGCATAACCAGTTCAAGCAAATAGAAGATCCAAAACAATGGGGGTAAGTGCAAGACTGACCCGCTGGTGGGGATGTGGCATGCTCCACCCAAGACCCTTACCTACCCTACACACCAACTCTCGCAGAACCTTTGGCACACTTTCTACAGCACTGATACTCACTCACCAGCACCAGTGCATTGTAAGATTTCTAACTTCATTTCTATGATCAGTAAGGTTATCTTCCACTTAACTGCTGGTTCTGAGGTAGGAGATGTTGGTGGATGTTTGGGTGCCATAGTAACCAGCACAAACACAGCAGGTCACAGGAAAATCACATTAGCAGGTATATCCATATTGCACAATTAGCAGAGGTCTGGACACGACAGTGATAACTGTGAGAGTGACCTGCTGGCACAAACATGGCATGCTCCATCCAGGACCCAAGCTTGCTCCACCCACCAACCTCAACTGAGGTTTTGGAACACTTTCTAACACACATCCACACTGTAGTAAATTTTCACTGCATAAAAAGAGCTTCCTTGCAAAATAGTGAAATCAAACATACTGATCCAGCATAAAGCGAGGACTGGGTGTATCTTGTTTTGATTAAGGTACCTGAACATTCTGGCTCTGAGTGAAACTAAGCTCCATGGGAAGAGGGATGAATGGTCTGAGAATATCTGAGGTAAAGTCTAGAGTTAATGTAAAGGTAAAAGCAAAGGAGGGCTGTATTAAAGAGAGTAAAAAACTGATGTGAGTGAGAACAATAGTAAATTAGAAGATGCCAGTGACTGTCAGCGCTAAAGCACCAAGTAACTAGGAGTGAAATGCATCAGCAATTTTGATGCAAGAGGCCAAGTATTTGTGATAGGATATATAAATGCAAGACTAATGTAGCAGGTGGGTATAATTGTGGGGCAGAAGTACCTCAGTGTAAAAGAAAATAATGAACAGCCTGTCGACCTGTGCTAAAAAAAGATTGGTGATTAGGAATACCTGGTTTGAAAAAAGGTGGATAAATAATTATACATAGGTGAGTGACATTAGTAACCAACAGGCATTACTGAATACATTTCTTTTTCTGTATGTTAACTGAGATGGCATAGGCAACTGAAGCCCTAATTGTGGCTATTTCCTGCATCAGTAAGGTAGAGCCAGGAAACACGAAGAAAGACCTATCCATTCATATACAAACGTATACACATACACATGTACACATACATATCAATATATACACATATACATACACAGACAAATACAAGCTGAACCTCTTTAATTCGGCAACTTTGGGACTTTACCATTGCTGTACCACAGAAAATGCCAGAAAACAGAACTTGACCCTAAGGGAACCCCTTATGTAAACATATGCCCATCCACTAGCCTTGCCAGCTCATTCCACATATTTATTGCTGTGTTATCAAAGGTAAAACAAAGCTTAAAACAGGAAATAATACAACTATATAATGCTTCTGAACAAGGTTTTTATTGTTACATCGGATTACATCACAAGTACCCCCAGATGGAGACTCCTCAATATCTTGGGTAAGAGTTTTTCGCGGCAAACGACACCAAAACAGGGCAGATTCATCAGCATTATACACTTGTTCTGGGGCTAATTTTTCTGCTGCCAAAAGCTGTGCAAGTTCATCCATGAACTTTGTCACAGCTTTGTGATGAGCAGTTAATGTAATGAACAATCACTGGTTGGTAGTTGGTTTTGGTCAACTCTTGGTACTAGTGTTGTTTCATCATTATCAACAAAGAGGCCATCCCACATTGTGTCAATCCCAGCCAAGCAGCCGGTTCATACTATCTCTCTCGTCCTCTACATATTGCTGTTGGTTGTTTTTAACAGAGAATTGGAGTTTTCATTGATTCTTTTAATACAACCTTACACTACACGCTTCCACGTTAACACTACAAGCTTCCGTGTCAGCACTATGCTTTTCACTGCACACACTATGTACTGAAATTTCATGTCTCCACAAACTTGTGTAACCATCCTCGTAAATATTCACAGTCATAATCTAGCTTTAGTTATCTATGAAAAACTTTGGCCTGCTTGATAAGCATTGCCCCAGAAATGCTTACAGCTTCATTACGTGGGAGCATAAACTACTTTATAAGTGCACTGTCTAATTCTGTACTCCTGGCTTCTTTCAAAGTTTTCCAAAACTTTAACCTTTCTGGCTTTCCTTTTCAGCATAAAACTGAATTTAAGAAATCAACAGGACTGTTAATTAGCTCTGCTGTAAACAGATTTTGGCACCCTAGCACTGCTAACAGTGGCACTCCGGCGGCAGATCCACACACACTAATGGCAACAGATTCAAATTGTGCTAGACCATGGGAGTTAATGGACCACAGAGCACTGGATTAGAGAGGTACAACCTGCATACACATGTACATATTCATAACTGCTTGTCTTCATCTGTTTCCAGTGCCACCCCACCCCACAGGAAACAGCATCGCCACCCCCTGCACCAACAAGGTAGCACCAGGAGAATATATAAAAAAAAAAAAAAAAAAAAAGGCCAAACTTGATCACACCCATGCTCTAGCTGTCTTATTTCATGC
>JAUTXX010515503.1:0-11702 GCA_032273605.1 Panulirus laevicauda | reverse complement strand
ATATATATATATATATATATATATATTGTACTTGATCGCCGTTTCCCGCGTCAGCTTTTGATGGAGGAGTTTCCATTTGAATAGCGTATAACAGCGTACATTGTCAGCCAGAATTTAATGTATTCGAGATCTACCTACAAGAGGCAGAAAACGGAGCAGGTCTGTAAATTGTACTTACCCCACTGGCAATGAAGACAGGCAAGAAGACCCAGCCCAGCAGTTGTAGTAATATCATAGCCTGCGGCAAGCAAGAAAAAAAAAACTGTCAATTTCACTCAATATACGTATCTGTCACATCTATGCAACATAAGTGCAATTTCCAGTGCTTTAAGTACGGTCCAGTAGTGTAGGTGTTAAAAAGTAACAGTGCGAACTGGGAAGGATCTTCGCACACGTTCTAACTCCCGATTCCGCTTGTCCTGAATGGTGATATTTGCACACAGCAGTAATCTGCACCTTGATGAGCCTTTATCACCTGTTTTACATTTATTGTCTTAAAGGTCCGTTAGATCCAGCCTCCCAGCTTTTTCGGGATGTGTTGCTGCTAAGTTCGCCGAAAGATGGCGACATCACTCATCGAAAGTCTTTAATCAGCAGCTCTCCTGAAATATGATGGGTCTTGTTTCTACCTTGCGTTCCATTTCTTTCATTCTTTCGCTCCCTCCATAGGGAAGTAGTTGGATATTTTTACCATTAACGTGTTCTTGTTACCAGCTAACCTGGATCTAATGTGTTTAGACTCCTAAGAAAAATAAGGTAGAGATTCATCCAACCGAACTTTGTCCTTGAAAAGCGCGGCGGCGATGTGGACAAAAGCCTCATTGCAAGAAACTTGTCGCCATGAAATCGAAAGCTACTTAATACCAGTTGACCTGGCCAATGAATGAATCAGCAAGTTGTGAAAGCTGTCCAACGGGATGACAAAGACAGATACAGCACGTAATAGGGCAAGATAATGTGATGCAAAAAAAAAAAAAAAAAAAAAAAAAAACTGTCTTAATAACGACGATTCTATATCCTCTCGGAAGACTGACGTTCCTCATCCCTTTCGGAAAACATATCAGTGAATATACTAGGTATGCTTTGGTAAGACCTTGGCTGAATTAATGTGGGATCATAAAGAAACACACCTGCATCGCTCTCCATGGGCTCAAGGCTACAAAGGCAGGATTATAACCACAAAATGGTATTTTGCAGACAAAAGTATCTTGCTCCTATTCCTCCACTTCTTTCGAGAGATTTTCCTGTAGATGATCAGAAGTGGCCGTAATAGTCTTGAAAGTTACCAAACCCTGTAAAAGATAACCTATTCGGGTTTCACGCGCTCAATCAGGGAACGGCCCTTTGGGGACGCGCGTGTCAAAACGGAGGTTCCAAATCTGACTGAATGCATCATACACAATATCTTTGACAGGGTTTGGCAAGAAGACGTGCTCAAGAGCATTCAACAAATATGCACACCTCACGAATGGTTGGAGTCTGTCTGCCATCTCTACTTTGCCCCTGACTGCAAGGCTGATGTTAACAAAGGCCCAGGTTATCCCGGATGGAGAAGACGGAAAATCTTCAACCAACGACGAATGCTCTCCAGTTACATTATGCAGGAGCAAATCAACATGTTGTGGTTGGGAGCAGACAAGCACAATGATCGTCGAAGTGCAGGGACTGCCATCGTCAACATGAGGATGGAAGGCTGTCTGCCACAGGCTACACGTCGAGTTAGTTGCTTGTGGAATGCAAAACCGGCGACAACACCCGCTCCAAAATCAGCAAGTATGCATCCCTGCTTATGGGTATAACACCTGAAAAGCACGACTGGGAACATATAAAGTAACTGCATATCTATACGTATGATATACTACATATTCATATGTATGTACGTATACTGACCTCGTTTGTAACAAAGAGGTGCATGTTTGTTGAAAACTCTTGAACACGTCCTACCAAACCCGGTCTAAAGGTTGGATGTCTGACTTAGGCATAAACATTTGCAGTTGCTCACGTCTCATTAATGCTTACCCACATCATCTGTGCACACATTTCCTTACACTCCCACAACTCGTCTTTCCATCACAAGTCCCACACCATTTCCTGCTCTAGTTCTCTCACCAACCGCGGACTTTACCCCCCAACCCTTCAACCTACTTCTTCAAAAAAGCCAGAATATCCAGGTTTCTCTCACCAAACACGAGATTTCTCTCTCTCTCTTCATACTGGAATACTAAAATGAAAATAGCGCTGGTTGCCTAAACAGAACGACTGCTACACGACGGTGGGTAAGGAAAGCAACACGACGAAAAGGGATATGCATGTACGAAAACAACGACAGCTTCACGACGAAAATAAGGACCAGGTTCCAGAAGGCCTCAGTATTTGAAGATACCAATGAAAGCAATGTGACGACCACGACTGCTGGTAAGCACACTGACAAGCTGTGTCCCACACCAACGCTTTCTAATGCCCATGACGCCAGTCTGCTTAGCCGACGCTAACATAGCGTCTGCTGCTCATTACAGCAACCACGAGGCTGTCTAACCTGCGCCTTCGTCGCAACTCAAAAAGATTCGTTCTCTCTTCCTAACTTACCCTGCTGTGTATATTTCGAGTCACGGTGACGAAACAAGCCGCAGTGAAAATTCAGAGAAGAATGTGTGTTTGTGTGTGATTACCTTATCCTGAGTCTCCATCTCATTGTGGCGTTGCTTCACACAGCTCTCTTTCGCGTGGTTTCGCGAGACTAGTAAGGCCCTTGACGACAGCTCAGACCTTATTTCATTTGTATCTTTTTATGTCTAAACAGTCAGTGTATTATCAAGCTCTTGTACGCTCATCTTGTTCCATCGTGCAACAACTGCGTTGCGAATAGTGGTAGTTTCTTTTATCTTTCTTGCCTCATGATTTCATTAGTTTCTTCTGTCTTCTATTCAAATAGTTCCTTCTCATCTCCAAGAACTGGTCGTTATCCATACACAACGAAAACAAAAATAAACTTAAGATTTAGGTTTATGTGCTTCTTTCTGTCCTGTGGTGTCTGGAGGTTCAAGGCAGATTAGATCTTTCGATTTCAGACCGTTTTTATTAGCAACTCGAGCGCCTCTATTGAAGTGTTGAACAAATTTGTAACGCATATCCTGATTTTGGTCTAATAAGTACAATGTATGCATTTCTGAATATCTCTTTGTCCAGATTCAAAGGTAATTTTGATACTAACCATAATAGTTAACGTATATAAATATATTCGACCTTCACAGCCATTCTCTAACTCTCATGCGCAACGTACAGAAACTACAGGTTCCTATCCACAAAGGACACCATGACCTTTCCATGGTTTACCGAGGACGCTTCACTTGCCCTGGTTCAGTCCATCGGCAGCACATCGACTCCTGTATACCACATAATCCCAGTTCACTCTATCCCGAGCAAACCTTTCCCCTTCTACATGGTCAGGGCCCCTGTCCCTCAAAATCTTTTTCATAACATCCTTTCATCTCCAATTTGGACTCCCCATTCTCCTTGTTCCCTCCACTTCTGACTCATATATCCTCTTTGTCAACCTTTTCTCAAATCATCTACAGCTCTCTCAGCCACATTCCATTTATTACCACAAATCTCTCTCAACATTTCATTACTTACTCGATCTTCAAGCATACCCATTTTCACCCTCCCAGATAACGATCTCTCTTTCCACATATTCAGAACCTTCGTCCCCTCACCCCACACTATGACTCACTCCTCTTTCATGGTTCCATTCGCTGTCATGTCCACTCCATATTATCTAAACACTTCACTTCCTCCAATTTTTCTCAATTCAAACTCACACCCTATCTAACTCTTATCTCAACCATGATGAAACTTGCTTCTATTCACATTTATTCTCAACTTCTTCCTTTAACACACTCTTCCAAAAGCAGTCACCAACTTCTCGTTTGTTACTCGAATCTGGCTCCAGTACAGTATCATCATCAAACAATCAACTCACTTCCCAAGCCCTCTCATCCCCTACAGACAGCATACTCGCCTCTCTCTTTTCAAGACTCGTATTTACCTCCCTCACCATCCCATCTATAAACAAATTAAACTACCACGGTGACATCATCCACCATTACTTCAGAAAAACCTTCACTTGGAACCATTCACTCTCTTCACTTGGAACCATTCACCCTCCTCTCTTCCTATTCGTACACATGCCTTACACCCTTGATAAAAACCTCATTGCTTCTAGTAGTTTTCCTTCCACAAGGCATCTCTATCATACAAACATACACACACCGCAGCTCACGTCACGTTCCCACCCACATGTCTGCTTTAAACCGATAAGTAAGCACTGTTAGTTTGGCTATGAGCCAGACACGCCCTGTAGGGCACTCGAACTTGGGCCTGTTAGATTGGTGGGTGTAACACTGCCGACACAGAACGGAGGCTCTTACATCTATGGGTTTGTGTTGTACTCCAGTGTCTATTGCGTTTACAACTCATCTATATCGGGACAATTATGACCTATATGTGAGTGATTTTGAACGAGGCTGATACTATCAGAGATACACAAGGAAACTGGTGAAATGATGCAAATGCAGCCAAACGTGCTTGAACAATGCCGGTGGGACAAATCAAGTAAAATGAACACCGACTTCGCCAGATCTGCGGGCTAAAGGTGGTAATACTTGAGCTAAACCGGTGGACCAGAGATAATGGACTTTAAGGTATGGATATGAGGAGGGTTGGGTGGAACGGAGCCAGCAAGCATAGACAGGCGGGCTGAGAATGGTTTGCCAAACATGAGTGACGGGAGAACACTACGACCCCAACACTAGCTGAGCAAGCCTAGCGAGCCCAGTCTGCTGAGGCAAGCAGGACTGTGTAGACCAGCTGGCTGGCACTAAACTGCTTGAGGAAAATCGAAGGGCCGTCACAGACTGGGCAAAACTAGTGCACCAAAAACTAGCGGGCAAAAATCAATGGGCTAAGAAAGGCTCAAGTAAAACCAGCCGGAAATGACTGTTCGACCAAAACGTCTGAAGCCAAAACTGTCTAGGTAAAAACCATCGTGCCAGGACCTCTAAGGCATAACTGATGGGCCACGGCCCGCTGGCCAAAACCGATAAGCGGGGACGAGGTGACGACAACCGCTAGGCCAAGACTGGCTTAGCAAAACCAGCGAGCAGCACATTCAACAAGGTCAACACTGTAGGACCATGATCGATAGGCTTCCAAGCGGAGGGACAAGAGTGAGCAAAAAAAAAAAAAAAAAAAAAAAAAAAACAGGACAACTCTCCGATGAAAGAGACAGGGGGAAAAAAAAGGTGGTTCTCAACTTCCTAATTCATTTCGTCGGTCCAGTAATTCAACCTCTCGCATGACACGATATCATACAGGTCCACAAAAAACAATGTTGGAGGTGTGCAATTTGCCACAGAAAATTTTCACGTAAACAATCTTCCCGTCCTGTTATTATATACGTGAAAGGAACTTCAGTGTTTCAAAATGCCCGAACGCTGTAGGGCTGCGACGTAACGCGGGCTTTCATAATGTTGGTAACAAAATTTCACGTTTTCAGTCGACGCAAAAGACTCGGTGTAAGAACGTTAGTACCTCACAGGTCAGCTCAATGGGCTGTACGTCGGTCAACGGCAGTAACGCCAGACTCAAGACTCAACAAGGACTCCTCAGATCTCTCGTCTATCTGCCCCTCACCGTGAAATGATCCACTCAGTCAGCTTCTTTGTTATCAGTGAGTAATATCATAAGTGGCGGAACAGAGGAGTCACTGTTGTAACAGAACACACCAAACATGACTGAGCCATTCAGATACACAAGCTCACTCGCTGTCCCTGTATCCGATCCACCTTCAATATTGCCCTTACGAACATATTCAAGTTAAGGCTATCATTCATCATCCTAGTTCCAGCCGCGAAGGTACAATACTGTTACTGCTTTCATTCATCATCCTAGTTCCAGACGCGAAGATACAATACTGTTACTGCTTTAACAGGATTTTCATGTCTTCTAATTCTAGTACGCAGTTTTCATCCTGTACACACACACACAGGCCAATTCTACATATTCTCTAATAGAGAAAAAAAAAGGTGGGGAGCGCTATACATGCTTAACCCCTTAAGCACATCGGTGCCACCCTTGATAAAAGACGGTACGGCTCTTGAACACGACGGTATGACCCCTGGGTATGAAGGCTCAAGCCTTTGAGCAAGCCCTTCAGGGGCCAGGTACCGTCGTGATCAGTGGCCACCGCCAAGCACTGCCAGTACTGCGATTTCGGCAGAAGGACCAACTTTGCCAGCACTCAGCAATCCTCAGTGTGCTGGAAAAATACGAGACATGATCAATCATTTAGGGTGCATAACCAGCATACCTTTCTCTTCCTCGGGAGTGGGTTAGTATGTCATATGGAGTACTCTATGGGTGGATTATAAGGAACCCATATTAATTTAGATAAGATAAGACCACTTCACCACTACGATACCTTACTATGACGTAATGTACTTGGTGGTGGTGGAGGTTGGGTGTGTGGGGTGGGGTGGGGATATGGGGTCACACAGTACTAAGACAATGAACTCCAAATGTCCAAGCACTGCGTCTTTCGCCGACTCGCGAGCCCTGTAACACAAGACCCACTGTGAACCCCGCTCCTAATTCCTGATCACGTATGGCCAGACCTGCTGCTCCAGATGTCAAAGCCGCTGATGCCCTGACGTCCAACTCAATACCACACAAGGGGCATCACTGCAAAAATTTTGGTTGTTCACAAACAAAAGGACAAATCACTGAAAAAAAGAGCAATGGATCTGATGTTAGAAATGAGAAAATTGTGGGGGTAGAATGGTTTCCACATGTCGATTTACAGTAACCCTCCCTCCATCGTGCAATATTAAATGAAACCCCAACAATGTGGGGAAGGCTTTGAAGATGGGAGAGATTTAGGATCAAAATATAACTAGCGATGTACATATATAGACCAATTTAGCCTACCAGAGCCAGTTAGGTTAAATGATTCCTTCATCCTGTCCTAAATAGAGAAAGGTTTGTTCAATGTAATCTTCACGAAACCCAAGATACACTGGGCTGGCCCTGGTTAATTCAAATCAAGTTACGTTGGTCAAAATTCGTACAAAAACCTCGTTATATTTTAGACCCAAATTTTCCTTGATGTTCAACGCTCGACCCAAATTGTGGGGTTTCATCTTAAGGTTGCAGGATCACAGGCTGTTCTCCACTCATAGTCCCACAACTGGATCCCTAATACCCATGACGACACATTGTAGCCTCCTCTGTTCACAATATAACTACAAAAAGTACATGTTGTACCCCATCCCGAAACACTATGATAATAACACCACAGCACAAGTGCATCTCATTTACAACACGTAATTCTCGAAGTACATCACACCTGGCCTCGTGCGCACAACAAAAGGCCCCAAGTACACCAAATCAGGCCCCATGTTCACCAAACCAGGCCCAATGTACACCAAACTAGGGCCGACGTACACAAAACCAAGCACCACGTACACCCTCCAGACCATAAGTATGCCTCACCAACCACACGTATACCACAACGTAACAACCAGAGTACTTACGTTGAACTCGAAGGCTCCGACACCTATGCCAGCAGCAGCGCCAGACCCAGCAAGGCCGATGAAGTGTTCTGAACCGATGTTGCTGGCAAAGAGCGACGCGCCAACCTAGTAAAACACAAACCCGCATGTTACTTCAAATGCCAACACCTGTACTGACAGCAGCATAACAATCTCTGTATGTACAAAGCCAACTTTACCCAACCTGAGCCTAGCCTCAGTCAGGGAAAAATGTTTTCTTCATCTTGTGCAACGATTTCAATAGTTCTAACCTGCCGCTGCAGCCTGCCCCATTCTCTCTCATTTCCAGATATCTTTACCTCCATTCTCAACTGCAGTGAGTGGAGTGAATGATTCTAAGGCTTGCAAAACGTTAAGGGCAACGTTATGATCATTTCAACGCTTTATGGCAAGAACAAAAACATTAAAAAACAAAACTAAGTGAAATATATTTTGACTTCTTTTAAGATATATATAAAAGCTTAAAACTACGTGTAATTACTTAATTCTAATTACCCATCTCTGTACTATACGAAGTAGTTGTTTTTTACTCGTGGGACCTCATCTCCCAAACTTTCTCTACAATCATACAGCTTTTTAAAACTTTTGTGTGTTGTCTGTATCAACCCTTTCCTCATTATGTCTCTCCATCCATCCATCACTCTCATACAATAAAAGTAACTCTTTACCTCTTTTTTCAACAACTTTCTTGCTTAATTCCATGCGATGTCCTCTGGTTCTTATATCTCTATATCCTTCCGAGAACTTTCTATTCACTGTTTATGTGAGCAATCTATTATAAAAGAAAAGTTTGTAATCAGGACACCCTCCACTTTTCTCTCTTCTAAGGTGGGCAAATTTAAATACTCTAGCTTTTCCCTGTAACTCAACTTTTCTCAGAACCTTCTATATTAGCTCTTTGTGCTTCTTTAAATTCGGTGACCAAAGCTGAGATTCACAGTCTGGTGTTGGCCTTACGTATGCCTTGAACAGCTCGCCGATTACTTCCTCACACAAAGTCTGAGTTGACACACTTCGGAGCTCACCGCATTCTGGGCTTACTCACAGACTGTGGTCTCATGGCAAATATTAGAATAGTTTCCCAGCATACGGGCAAGGAAAATTTCGGCAAGCTGATTACGTCGTACATAAAGCCAAAACTAGATCATGCTTCCCATGCGAGCACATAACTAATGGAAAAAGTCTAAAGGAAGGCAACACAGATGGTGCCAGAATTAAGAGATGAGTTACAGGAAAAAGCTAGAGGCCTTAAATTCGCCCATCATGGAAGAAAGGAGAGTGATGAATGACATGATCACAACCTTTGTTTTATAATCAGCTTGATGTAAACATTGTACATTTCTTCGTACGATGTAGGAACAGAAAACCCCGAGACGATAACAGGAAAATAAATTGTTAGAAAGGATATAACAAAGAACTTTACCAGTATACGTGAGGTGAATTAATAGAATACACCTTGTGAGAATATGGTAACTATAGACATCTAAAAAGCTGTATGATAGCAGAGAGTTTTAATGGGACGGGATCCCACAAGTGAAGAAATCCCCTCCCGTAGTGACGGGTTTAAACAGCTGGGGGGAAGCTAGAAAAAAAAGGAGTCGTGGGAGTTACGTGTTACAGCAAAAATGTGATCCCAGGGAACACAGGTGTGTCAGACAAAAACCTTGTAGCACAGGTGCAAAAAAAAGGAAAAAAAAGTTAGGTGTACCAGCAACAGGTGGAGGATAACAGAAGCACGGACAGCTACAGAAGACAATATAACATTAAGATGTGTGAGACTGGCAGGTGGAGGAGATCGTGGAGATAGCAGCACGTGTCATATGTGCTGGACACGTGATGATAACCACGTGTAACAAAAGCTGTAGTAAGAATAAAGGGGAACTTTCCTTCACAGCAATTCAATTCGACTTATCAACCTCCTCATGTCATGCGTTGATCTTCCTCTGCATCACAAAGTTGCTTCTCTCTCTCGTACACAAGACCTAGGCTTCTGTTCTCGAGAGGCGAGTGCTTGCGGGTTTACTGTGAAAATGGTCCCTTAATATCGTAAAAAAGAAAGTGAAAGAAAAACAAAACAAAGGAGACAAATGTAAATGCAGAAACTGTTTGATGCTTAAGTCGGTGTGTCTGATCATGAGGCACAGCTGCGATAGCTTTAGATGACTCATCACCAAGTTGAACGATGGCTGCAGCAGGCAGGTGTTACATAGGTAAAGGTATGGCAACAGCCGGTGTTTGATCATCCGGTAAATCTGGGCCTGAAGCAGGTCTGACGTCAGGAGACATAAGTGATCCGGTAGCAGGTGTTTGATCATGAGGTTCAGGTAAGACAAATGATGTATTACATTACAACACAGGTTTGGCAACAGCAAGATTCTGGTCTGTTTGATACTCACGGGTAACCACCACATGAAGCGGCCTGCCAGGAAGTAGCCCTCAATTGTCCCTCTATTTGGCCGACACATCGACTGTGGATGAAATATTTACTGCATTACAATCACTACTCACCACAGTGCATTCATTATCAAACCAAACAACAATCATTATTAATTACAGTGCATTCATTTTCAAACCATAGTGTATTCATTATCAAACCAAATTGTAATCATTATCAAACCACATTGTAATCATTATTTACCACATCATATTCGTTATCAAACCACAGTAAATTCATTATCATGATAAAGAACTTGTAGGTTCTCCATTTCACAAAGAATCATCAGATCGATTAAACAAAACGGGTCAAAAAACGCCTTGACTGTCGTGCTCAAGCACACACTGCAGCCAATCACTTTACCACAGATAGTGACGTCATTCATAGACCTAGCAATGGCAATCTTTTTCTTTTGTTTTACCTTGAAGTGCAAGTTAAAGGACGTCGTAAAAACAGAAATGTTAACGGTGTCATCTCGGCGGAATCTTCGCTTACACGTTCTCACTGTCCCTGAGTCCCTTTGTCCATCATGATAGCAAATTATTCAAAACATGTGAACAATTCAACCTCTTGAGTACGACGGTACGATCATTGAGCATGACGGTGCGATCCTTCAGCAAGACGGTACGATCCTTGGGCACGATGGTACGATCATTGGGCACGATGGCACGATCCTTGGGCATGGCGGTACGATGTTTGGGCACGATGGTACGATCCTTGAGCATGAAGGTACGACCAATGAGCACGACAGTACGACTTCTGTTAAGAAGGTCAGGCCTTTAACATATCTCTCAGAGATCTGAAGTTAATGGACAGATAAAAAAGCTGGTGTGATTGCCATTAACAAGAAGCCACCTTCGAAGTTGATAGGTATGTGTGAAGGGCAGTCATTAGTCGTGTTGAACAAACAATTGGTTTTGCTAACCTGTAAAATATTCTACTAAACGGCGAAAATAATATAAATAAATCACTTAAAACTTATCACAAGATCATTTTGAAAGCATCAGTAGTTGGGGGGAACTTAGATGCCAATGTGTAGCAAACGGTCGTTTTCGAAGACTATGCCAAAGTGGAACACCAATGAAATAAAGAGCTCCTGAAGAACTGTTTAATAGAGTAACTCACTGCTTTGAAACGAAAGCAGAACAATAATCGTGACTGGTATGCAATTTTGGGTTAAAAGAAAAATACGACACACGTCACAGCATATGACAATTTGAAGCGCATACTGCAAGAAACAGCAAGAGAAACGCAAAGGAAAATTTCATCGTTATGTTAAAAGCAAGGAAGTCATTTTCCTGACACTTGGTCCATACGATATGGAAAACGGTAACTCGGCTCAAGACAATGAAGCCATGGCAAGGATCTCGAATAATTTTATTCAACAGTTTATTCACCACTGCAGACACAACACGTACTCCGATTCCAGTTCTATTACTAAAAGAGAACAGCATTCTACACCATACTGACATACAAGCTGAAGATATACTATCAGAACCATGTATAATAAATGTTTGAAGGAATAGTGGTTCCAACAATGTTGTATGGTTGCGAGGCGTGGGATATGGATATTGTGCGGAGGAGGCTGGAAATGAGATGTTTGAGGACAATATGTGGTGTGAGGTGGTTTGATCGAGTAAGTAATAATAGGGTAAGAGAGA
>JAUTXX010515492.1:0-11702 GCA_032273605.1 Panulirus laevicauda | reverse complement strand
TACATGTGTATATATGTATATGTCTGTGTGTGTATATATATGTATACGTTGAGATGTATAGGTATGTATATTTGCGTCTGTGGACGCGTATGTATATATATATGTGTATGTGGGTGGGTTGGGCCATTCTTTTGTCTGTTTTTCTTGCGCTACCTCGCTAATGTGGGAGACAGTGACAAAGCAAAATAAATAAATGAAAATAATCTTTAGGAGATAAAATGAAATATATTATTTTCTTTATGGATGCCATTACTGCATGGGCAGAAGTGCACCCTTATGTAAGCCAAGTTGGTTGAAAAGATCAAGAACAATATGATTATCAAAAGAATTGGAGTGAAAAATAGAATTGGGATTGAATTGAGCTCCACTGGTGTTTGTAGACCTGACTTTTGAAAATGGGAAGGTTACTGGAAGAGAGAGACAAAAGCAGAGAATCTCACAGCTTCACTGTGTGAGGTAAGAGAAGGTACCATAGTAGCCAGTCCTTATTTGTTGATCTTCACACAGGCTGTGAGAAGCACCCAATTTCTTGCTGCGGATCTAGTTTTTAGGGGCTAGGGTGCATGTAGATATTCTCATAAGAGTAGTGGCTGAAATAATACTTGTAGAACGGTGAAAGAGGAGCAACATCACAGGGGACAAAAACAGGGTCATTGAAGAGAGATGATAGCAAGCTGAGGTGGAAGACATCTGATTTCTTTTTTATAAACTCCTGATTTTATTTCCTTAGTGAGGTTGTTTAAGGAAATAGCGAACATTGGCCTCATTTACATGCATGCTCTGTCTGGCTGTCATATGCATGGACACCAGAGCCCACCATTTATGGCTAAGTGCCGTAGACTATTCCGTTGTTTGCCGTGACTGTTTCACATGCTTTGGTTCAGCCCATGGCCAGCATGTTGCCCCCATTTATCCCACATTGATCCAGTCATTTTTTCCCATGCAGGCCTTTCATCCTCCAGAGTGTTCAGGACCTGATACCCAAAAGTCCCTTTCACTCCATCCTCCCATCTCCTTCTTGGTCTCCCTATCCCCCTTCTCCACTGCATATCTGCCATGTAGATCCTCCTAGTCAGTCTTTTCACTTTCATTCTTTCCATATGCTCACACCATTTCAACACACCTTAGTTAGCTCCCTCAGTTATACTACATATAGTACCTCAATCGTACTGCATTTAGTACCACAGTCATTTCAAATGTGATCAGCCCACCTCACTTCACATGCTGTTGTTGGGCATTTCATTTCCATTGGGCTTACTCACTTCTGTTTGTTTACATTCAGGTTCGAGACTCACTCATGCAACACTATTGGGACTATAATACCTTTATCCGTACCCATGTTTGCCATAACAGACACTGACTTTTTCCAAACATCAATATGTTATCAGGGTCTGTTGCAGGGGAGCTCTTTAAGGTTCCAATTGAGTGGTGAGTGTCTTCAGGAGTGAGGATGAGTAAGTAGCTGTTTCAGAGTGAATGTTTAGTCTTTTTCCTAGCAGTCCTAATTAGGGATGTGGTTGGATTGTGGCTAAGTTTTGTTTAGTGTTTCATTTAGTATGCTGCTGTGTTCTTAGTAGAATGGATGTTGTTTTGTGTTAGAAGTGCTTTTTGTGTTTGGGTGGAGGTACTGTGGGAGGTATGAATTTTCTTTATTTTTTCTTGGTTGCTGTAAGTACTTCGGGTCATTGTGTGAAGGAAGACATTCGAGAGAGAGAGAGAGAGAGAGAGAGAGAGAGAGAGAGAGAGAGAGAGCATTGTTCACCCAACTCTTTTGGTATTTCTGCACATGGGCAGCTTTTCTAGGTTCATGCACATTCACCACTTCTTTCACATGAATTTGATTTCTCTTTTATTAAACCCACCACCAACTTTCATTTATGCCACCACCAAGGATGGGCTAGATATTCCACCTTTTGATCTTTTCAGCACACACAAATCTTTTATGCATACTTATCACTGAACACACTCCAATAATGCCCCTTGACTCTCAGTCCTGTTTACCGTTATATACTTATGCTTGCGCTTTTATCTTGATTTGTGTACAGAAGTCTCTTGCCAACCATGGAAGTTACATTCTTGGAAGACCCAACAGTTGGCAGTACCACGGTGGGCAGTTTACTATGCCTCTGGGAAACTGGGGGTTGGGTGAGTGACCTTTAAGAGACATACCTTGAGTCCTCTAATGAACACACAAAGGTTAGAATAATCATGCACTATTTCAAAAACAACATGACAAAGAAATGATATGCAAAACTATAAAGAAATGATGAAAGTGGTATGTCACCTCTGTTGGCATGCCATTGGCTTCTTTGATTTCACAAAGCAGCCATCCAGCTGTGTGGCATAAAAGGCTACCTTGATTCCTTGTTTGGTAAAATGATATAGATTATTGTAAGAATGTGTACTTAAAACTGAAGTTGGCTTGGCAGAACCATGGGATGCAAGGGACCTTTGTATTCATGATCATTTCACTTTCATCATGCAAGCTTTTCCCATTTTCATTTATGCTAATTATCCCATGGCCTCAATTATACTCTCACCAGCCAATCTCTCACCTTTGCATTCAGATACTCTTGCTCAAAAATTTTGTCTTTTGTATTAAGACTCCAAGGCTTTCACCCAGCTCTTCCTAAAATGCATTCTTTTTTGATCACTCCTGTTACCTCTAGATGCATAAGCACAGTCATTCACCTTTCATATTATCATTTTAACCCATATCAATCTTGAACTCGTTCCTTAAACTCATTAACTCAGACCCACAGCTACATCTGCATTGAAAGTGCCATCTGTTCATTCTCTCATCCATGCTATAACCATGGACATGACCCTAGAACATTCTCAAACTGCTCTACCTTTGAACCCTTGCAACTTTATTTTGCTATGAGTTAGAATATATAGGTTGCTTTCATCAGACATAGCATGTCTTTCCTGACTTTTTGCCCTGTCACAGCCATGGACATCCCACTTAAATTTTTCCTGGAAAATCTTTGCAGAACACGAGGGGAAGGTTTTCAGTTACCGCTTCTCACCTGTTAATATCCTTTTATGACTCACAGATCTTTGGATAGCATTCTTCCTTCCCTATTCCCATGGATAATAGTTCCTTTATAGAGCTTTGTTTTGGATGGTAGACATTGGTTTTTGCACATTATTTGTAAGAACTTTAGAGTAGATAAGTGCAAATTAGGTCATTGTTCATATGTTGCTGTTGATACCTCATAAAGTTTGTAAAGGTAGAAAGATGCAGCAGAAATAGATTTAAAAATGTACATTGTAATCTTCTGTCTTTATTTCTTCATACTTGTTTGCTGTTCCCCTCATTTGTAAGGTAGTGCTTGGACCATATTAAGAAATGGTCTCATTTTCTCACATCCAGCCTCTATCTTTCATGTGTAATACATCAGAACCACAAGTCCCTATCTTCCACCTGGCTCCACGGACGTTTCTGCTGCTTCATATGCTTTACTTCAATCCATATACAGGATGTTACCCCCTGTATACCACAGTTCTCCAATTCACTCAATCTTGTACATGCCTTATTCCCTCTTGCATGTTCAGGCCTTGAGCACTAGAAATCTTTTTCACTCTATCCTTCCATCACTTATTCAGTCTTTGTCTCCTTGACCCCTCCACTTCTGACACATATATCCTCTTTGACAGATTATGACACTTCTTTCTTACCTAATGATTTCTTACTCAGTCAACCCTACTCACACCACTTATTGTCTTTAAGTCTTTCTTTTCTAACACATTCACCTTTTTCCATACATTTTCATCTAGCTTATGCCTCACATTCTTAGAACTCTGTGGGGACTTCTACACCCTCAAACATGCCCTTCTTTGCCCTCCTTAATAGTGATCTCTCTTTCCAGATATTCCCCATTGCTCTCAGGACTTTCTCCCTCTCACCCAGCCTGTGACTTAATTCAGCTCCCACGGTATCATTTGCTGTCATGTCCACTCCCAGGTGTTTAAAACATCATTTCTTCCAAGTTTTCCCCATTCAAACTCACACCCCAACAAGCCTGACTCTCTCTACTGCTAAATCTAATTACCTTACTTTTATTATTTTTTTTACACATATTCACCATTTCCTGCATCAGCACGGTAGCGTTAAGAACAGAGGACTGGGCCCTAGAGGGATTATCCTCACTTGGCCCCCTTCTCTGTTCCTTTCACACACTTTCCCAAACTCAATTATTCGCTTCATATGTCCAAACCATTTCAGCACAATCTCTTCAGCTCTTTCAACCACAGTCTTTTTATTACCATAACTCTCTTTTATCCTTTATTACTTACTCTATAAAACTACCTCACAACATAGTGTCCTCAAACATTCATTTGCAACACATCCATCCTCCTCAACACAGCTTTATCTGTAGCCCATGCCACACATCCATATGATATTGTAGGTACTACTATTCCATCAGACACCCATTTTTGCCCTCCTATGTAATCTTTTCTCTTTTCACAGTCTTCAACGCTTTCAGAACCTCTTCCCCCTTCACCCACCCTATGACTTGCTTCTGCCATGTACACTCCCAGGTATCTGAAACACTGCACAGCTTCCAATTTTTCTTCATTCAAACTCACACCCCAACTAACCTGGCCCTGAACCCTAATGTAACTGATAACCAAGATATAGATATATGTAGATAGGGAAAGCAAATGTTTATATTTTAGCTCTAATGGTCATTATATGATATACATAGGGCTGAGTTTGTATGTGAAAAAGTATGTACTATGTATATCAGTTTTGTGTACATTATCTTGTCAGAGCCAAGCCAGTAAGTTAAAGATCAAGCTGGAAGCTGCAAGGACTGCTCGAGCCAATACTTCAGTGTCTAGTGAGGGCACTAAGGAAACAGAAAACCAAGCAACAGAGCAAGTGGTTTTTCTGTCCAGATTGGACCATAGAGGTTAGAACTTTTAAAAGGATAATATAATAACTGTGATGTAGTTGAAGTATGATTTGAATTTATTTTAATGTTTTCATGTAATAGTTAATGTGAAGGGTAAAGGAACTACTCTTTTTCATTACTAGTTTTTGATTTGATCTCATCACATTCATTTTGCCCTTCACTGTCTTTTCTGTGGTCTCAGGTTCCACATAATTACTATGTGATTGCTATTTTCTCTCACTCAGTTTCTCATTATTTTCTTTTTCATGTTTACATTAGTTTATCATTGATTGGTTGGTATTGATATTCACTGTATGTATGGATCATGGTGAGGTGCCTAGGGATTGGTGGAATGCATATATAGTGCCATTGTATAAAGGCAAGGGGGGATAAAGGTGAATGTTCAAACTACAGAGGTATAAGTTTGTTGATTATACGTAGTAAGTTGTATGGGAGGGTATTGATTGAGAGAGTGGAGGCATGTACAGAGCATCAGATTTGGGAGGAGCAATGTGGTTTCAAAAGAGGTAGAGGATGTGTGGATTCAAGTGTTTGCTTTAAAGAATGTGTGTGAGAAATACTTAGAAAAACATATGGATTTGTATGTGGCATGTTTGGATCTGGAGAAGGCATATGATAGGGTTGATAGAGATGCATTGTGGAAAGTCTTAAGAATGTATGGTGTGGGAGGTAAGCTGCTAGAAGCAGTGAGAAGTTTTTATCAAGGGTTTAAGGCATGTTTATTGGTAGAAAGAGAGGAGAGGGAATGGTTCCAAGTGAACATTGGTCTGTGGCAGGGTTGTATGATGTTGCCGTGGTTGTTTAATTTGATTATGAATGTGGTGGTGAGAAAGGTGAATTCAAGAGTGTCGGAGAGGGGTGAGTATGCGGTCTGTGGGGGATGAGAGGGCATGGGATGTAAGTCATTTGTTATTTGCTGCTGATACAGCACTGGTGGCAGATTTGAGTGAGAAACTCCAGAAGTTGGCGACTGAGGTTGGAAAAGTGTGTGAAAAGAGAAAGCTGAGAGTGAATGTGAATAAAAGCAAGGTTATTAGGTTCAGCATGGTTGAGGGGTAAGTTAGTTGGGATGTATGTTTGAATAGAGAAAAATTGGAGGAAGTTTAGTGTTTTAGATATCTGGGAATGGACATGGCAAGGAATGGAACCATGGAAGCAGAAGTGAATCATAGGGTAGGGTAGGGGTTGAAGATTTTGTGAGTGTTGAAAAATGTGTGGAAAGAGAGAGTGTTATCTGGTAGGGCAAAAGTGAGTATGTTTGAACGAATAGTAGTCTCAACAATATTATATGGCTGTGAGGCATGGGCTATAGATAGGTTTGTGCAGAGGAGTGGATTTGTTGGAAATGAAATGCTTAAGGACAATATGTGGTGTGAGGTGGTTTGATCAGGTAAGTAAGTAAAGAGTAAGAGAGATATGTGGTGATATGAAGAGTGTGGTTAAGAGAGCAGAAGAGTGTTTTGAAGTGGTCTGATCAAGTAAGTAATTAAAGAATAAGAGAGATATGTGGTGATATGAAGAGTGTGGTTAAGAGAGCAGAAGAGAGTGTGTTTTAAGTGATTTGGAAATATGGAGAGAATGAATGAGGAAAGGTTGACAAAGAGGATGTATGTGTCAGAAGTGGAGGGAATAAGGAGAATATGGAGACCAAACTGGAGATGGAAAGATGGAGTGAAAAAGATTATGAGTGAGTAGGGCCTGAACATGCAGGAGGATGAAAGGCATGCATGGAATAGTGTGAATTTGAACACTGTGGTATGCTGGGGTCAGTATACTGCCAGTGGACTCAACCATGGCATTCAAAATGTCAGGAGTAAACCAATGGAATGGTCTGAAGGGCCTGCATGTGGATAGGGAGCTGTGGTTTCAGTGCAATACGCATGATAGTTCAAGTATGGATATGAGTGGAAGTGGCCTTTCTTCGTCTGTTTCTTAGCACTGCTTTGCTGACACTGTGGGGGAGAGAAAAAGAATGTATAAGTTATCCTTTTTTCCTTTCATGCATTTATGCTTTGTCTTGTGGGGAAGGGTGGCATCAGAAATTAATGACAGCAAACAAGTATGATTGTGTACATGTGAATAAGTGATCGGGGCCTGAACATACAGGAGGGTGTAATGCGTGCAAGGAATAGACTGATTGGAATGATGTGGTATACAGGTGTCGACGTGCTATCAATGGATTGAACCAGGGCATGTGAAGTGTCTAGGGTAAACCATGGAAAGTGGGGCCTGGATATGGAAAGGGAGCTGTGGTTTCAGTGCATTATACATGACAGCTAGAGACTGAGTGTGAACCAATGTGGCCTTTGTTGTCTTTTCTTAGCGCTACCTCGCACGCGTACGGGGGTAGGGGCTTGCCATTTCATGTGTAGTGGGGTGGCAACGGGAATGGATAAAGGCAGCAAGTATGAATTATGTACATGTGTATATATGTATATGTCTGTGTATGTATAGGTAGGTATATGTGCGTATGGGGACGTGTATGTATATACATGTGTATGTGGGTGGGTTGGGCCATTCTTTCGTCTGTTTCCTTGCGTTACCTCGGTAAAGCGGGAGACAGCGACAAAGTATCATAAAAGAATGAAAAATAATTCAATAATGTCAAGGCATTTTTTTAAATTCAGTAAATCAGCATGAGGAGTAGGTGTATTGGCTTGTTAGACCTAATCCCTCATAAAAACCTAGACTTGGGCCAAAATTACATCACAAATCAAAGGAACTTTTTCACTCCTTATGAACAACACTTTGTCTGATGAGCACTCTTATGTTCATGCATTATTTTCTACTTGTCCATGAACTTTGGCATATCACTATTGGCACAAAATTTCAAAACCTAAGCATTCTATCAAAGCTAATGACGTCATACTTACCACACAACATTTTCAATAACTCTCACTTCTGTAATATGTTGAGTACTTCCACATTCCTTGCAATACTCACAAAAACTTGCTCCCTCTTGGCACTTTCAACAGTCAAATGACCATTCCCTCACCTTTTAGATATTTTCTAAATAGGGGTGAAAATCCAAACAAACACTAAAATACGGCCAAAAACAAAAGGCTAGCTAGAAGTGATAACAAATAAACTTATAACACTAAGTAAAAAAAAAAAAGAAAGAAAAAAAAGCATGACAATTACTTGTTATGTAAGAGACAAGCCTAAATCAAAATTTAATACTCTACTTGAAAATCATCCATTTCATATGCCTGTTTAAGGGGCTAATTAAGTTTTCAGTAATTTCAAGTCAAACAGCCGGGAGCAATCTGGCTGTAAGAATTTACTCTAACCCAATCAAGCTGCCATCAAAACAGCCAGTTTTCAGAACATTCCAGTGTTTGGATTGCCAAATTTGGGGGTCATCTATCAGTACTTTTGATAGAAGTATAGATTCTTGTACTGAAATAAGTTTTGAACCTATAATAGAGACATGAATGATGGAAAGAATGATATAAAAAAGTGTACAATTACAATAGAGTATAGAGCTATAGAAACATCAACAGATCACAAGGTCCTTTCGAAGGCATAATGAAAATCCTAAAAACTTTCATAAAATGAAACCAAAACATTTATAAAAGGCCCATTTTGCATGACAATCTCAAAAATGTAACCATCTACATGAAAAGATTCACACCTTATCCTGCTGTGAGAAGGATACTGTAAAATCTTGCCTGACCATCTCCATATTTTCAAGTGTTGAAGACTCAACAACAGCAAAGCTTGACACATCTGCAGAAAACTTCTGCATGTTGGATTAGCATTCATGCTGATGCAGGCATTAGCTTGCACTGCGATTTATGAGCTGATTTTGTTCTGTACAAAATCAATACAAATAAAGAAATTTATATCAGAAATCTCGTTGAGAAAACTTCAAGTAAACAGTAATGGAATACCCCAATAAAACCTGCCCTACCAAAAGCTAATTCACTTCAGATCTCTCAGCTTTTTTGTAATTCTATACTGTATTGAAAAATTGCAAATTCATATGATTTGGTAACATCCATCATTTCTGTTTATGCTTACTTGCAGCAATCTGAGCCAATCTGATGAGCATTGCTGAGACTCCCCCAGCATGACTACCATCCACCACCAACTCACCTACATCTGCTGTTACCACTCAAGATGAGTACAGCTTATCATCTCAATGGTGCCAACAACTCTAAATAATACTGCAGAGTATCATGTGTACATACCCTGGATTATTCTTTAATCAATAGTTTGTACAGCAAAAGCCAAATTAATCCATCATATATCACTCACAGGCAAGAAATAATACTGTCAAAAATGTATCTCCATATCATATATGTCATAGTGACCCCCTGAAAGTTGATTAATTTGAAGCTCTTTCTCTAGGAATGCATCATGACTGCAACAGGGTACCCTGTATCTAACAATGTATGTAAAACTAAATTCTTCCAAAATAATTAATATGAAATATGCAAGACAAATATAAAACTTATTTATTTTACCTGAATGGAGATGTCATTTGTATTTCATTCATGTAATGAAGACTGACAAAATCAAAGAACTTTTTACTGTATTTTCACTAATATCTACAGAAGAAAAAATTCTTGTCATATACATCAGTCAATAAGATTTGGATTAAATGTATGGTCCTAAATCATTCTTAGTTTCAAAATAACTACTGCTAAAATAAAGAACTGTTATAATTCTTTAAACATAGTAAATTTCACTAATCATAGCTTCCTATCCACCATCAGTCAAAGCAAGCATGACTACCCACAGCCTATTGGGGCTATCTGTCAAATGAAAATATTACCCTTGAAAGTAAGGGAAACTGGCTACCTTCTAATATGCTATCCAAACCTTACCCCCACCATCAAACAAGTGTGTCTGCTACAACATCCACCCCCTTTTTTTCCCAATTTTCCCTTACAGACAACCATACTGTCCTCTGCTACCTCCAATTTGAGAAAATAGCCTTTGGCTCTGCCCTCCTCGAAGGCCTAGGGTTGAAGAACACCTTAAGCAGAAGAACTCATGAGAATATCAGGCAGGCCACTTACTGGCCACTGATCTGAAATGAAGTAAGAGCCAACAGTGTGTGCTGGTTATCCATTCTAACAAAACTTAAGTAGCCTCAAGCGAAAGGACTCCATCTCTCCAGTTACACACAACTACTGCTGGCAAACAAATGCACCATACTTGGTGTTCTGTGAAATTCTACCAAAATAATAATCAGTAAAAAGAATCATTAGTTACAAAATAATTGGCATTCAGGTTGGGAAAATAAGAAATAATAACATGTTCTCAGCACAAATGCATCCAGTAAGACAGGCCTTCATGTACCCCATCATTGCATGAAAATGCCCTCTCCCTAAAGTTATGAAGAAAATGGTCCAAACTAAAATATAGTACTTTTCAAAATTAATTTGTAACATTGCTACTGGGTCTTTAGTAATTAGATACAAGGAAGTATGTGGTGATCAAAGTATCTACAAAGACTGCATATGACTCAACCTTCTTTGAATCTGGTAAACTATTTTCAAAATGCAATGATAACTAACATTTTCATTATTATTGCTGAATACATTTGATTCTAAACAAAATCGGTAATGAGATGTTAAAAAATAATTCTAGCATATTATCTATCTAAGCTATTTCATTAACTTACTTCAAAATTGTTAATGTAATGCTGCTCCTTGTGTGACTGTTGAACGGCAATTGGCTTCCTGAGATTTCTGCAGTAAATCAAAATCAATTAATAAAGGAAACACCTATATGTCTCCATCTAGTTTTCTATTATCTGGAAATAGTTTAAATGATGTTACAATAATTTTTCCTGAGGCAGGTAGCTCCATGCTGATATCCCTAAGAGCTTACCAGACTAATCATGGGAAAGCACAGCTTTCCTAAATCAAGTCACAAGAACAAAAACTGACCCCAAGTTAAAAACAAGTAGTAGCTTCAAAAGCTGTGCCTTAACACTAATCAATTCAACCAATTAAGCCTAAGACAAACGCAGTAAGAGGACTTTTTTAGTAGCACAGTGTAACTAGAAATGGTGTTGAATGTGGATTTTACAATGTGTAATTAAATATTCTTCTAAAAGGAGAATGGTGGAATCTAAAAGATTAGATAATGAGAGTACTATAACTTAGGAGGAAGTTTTTGGTAAATCAACAAGCATAATCAAGTACTAACATAAGAAAGAGATCAAACATTAATGGAAGCAAAGTAAAGGCAGTTAAACATGGTTTCTAATTTCCATCCTCTCTTACTTTACATATCTCCCATCTCTTTCTCTCACTCCATCCCCTCCTTAGTATTCATAATGGTCTATAGTTGCTTTTTTTTTCTCTGAAATAATTTGCTATGTCCAGGATACACAACACAAAAACAGCATAAATGAAGTAAAGTATGTAATGTACTTTCAACAATCTGCCAAGAAGGGGATAATCGATAAAGGAGGCCCTGTTTTCTTGAAAAGGAATAGAAGACATTTATTTTCTCGTTCCTAACAAAGTACTATTCAGTTTTCTTATCTTCTTGAAAACTGTAGGGCACTTATCACAAATAGTACCAAATTTAACTTCAAAAGTGAGAATAACAACTATATGACAAGCTAGGTGCACTGTCAACTCAAACTTCTCAAGTAAATATTTGCATCTAGTCACATTTGTCTGACAGTTAAAGGTTGGATATGTGCAAATAGGCCACTGATCATTTGTTCCTGATACTACCTCACAAAAGTGGGAATGGCAACTGAATAAATATGGAGTGTTTGTTACTGACACCCTCTTTATAGCAGCAGTATAT
>JAUTXX010515471.1:0-11703 GCA_032273605.1 Panulirus laevicauda | reverse complement strand
GAAAGTCTTAACCTTGACAGGAACACTGCCTTGAAGTAAATATCTTGGTGTGGATTTCTGGGATTCACCACTCTGAAACGGACAATCATTTTCTCTATCAGAACAAAAGGTTTTCAATAAAGATGTAAGGCTAACTATTTCTCTTGATTTTCCACTTGTATCCTCATTGTTAATATTTTCTGTTGAGCAAGTTTTAAGAATCTCTTCAACTGGCTTCACTAAACTACAGTTTTCAGGCATATTAAATTCTTGTGTATTTCTTATTTGATATTCTGACCCTAAAGCAGCCACCGTTACCTTGTATGGTGCAGGTGCACTCCTAAGTTCACTTATAGGTTTAACAATCCTCTTGGGGTGAGTTTTAGGGCTGGTTTTCCTAGGCATCTCAGTCTGATATTGTTCTCTCCTTAAATTCTCACAAAGAGAAACTGTGCCTCTAATGCTACCACAGACATTCATATCAACTCCAAGTGAGACAGACTGCACAGCATTCCCTAATGAAGATTCACTTTCCCGAACCTTAGTGTCAGTGTGAATTCTGCATGTATCATCTTTAATCTGTGATAGAACTAATTCACTTTCTTCTTTCACTCCAGACTGCAAGGGCAGTAAAACATCATGTGTAGCACCGTGATTGAAATCTTCCTCCTCTGTCTCGTTGTAGTCTAACCATTCATACTTCTCTTTCTTTACCCTAGATGCATATCGATATGGAGCCTTGAAATCTTTATCATTTTCAATGACAGTCTTCTTTCCCTGAAATTATAGGCATATGATGCATTAACTATCCATTTATGTAATCATATATAAAACACCATCATTAACCTAATCAATGAAAGACAAATTGACAACAGGCACTCCTTCCTTGACATAATGAATTATAAGACCCAAAGCAACCAACTCTAGTGCATGTCAAAGAAAATTCACACTTACCACACCAATCTAGCCCCCACTTATGAAGCCCTCCTGACCCAATCCAGTGAAATCCGTCTCCCAAAGAACACAAATATATTCATGAGAAATCACCAAAAACTCTGCCACAAACCAACTTTACATTTAAATAGGAAAGTCATGAAAAACCTAGACAAAATCCATCCCTAAACAAGTGCCCATCCACACTTCACTCTCACTAGTGCAAGCAATGTAACTCAAAGGAAATCTCCCAACACATCAAACCTTCACATTAAACACTTTGGCTCATTTGCAGTCCAAGCACCTACAGATGCCCTCAAACAATCCTAATTACACATCAAAATCCCTAACATCTTGAAACTTGCCAGCATAATACCAATCCTAAAACCCTCCAAACCACCCAACTCACCTTCATACTACCATCCAATAACACTTCTATCCTCAGTATCCAAATTCTGCAAAAATCCGATCCACAACAGAATCAAACAAATCCTAATCTCACCCACACAACCTCGCTACATAATGACTTAACACAACATATTCTAAGTAGCTTTAACCATAAACAGATCCCTTCCCACACAAAACTAGTGCCTACAGACATCAATGAAGCATTTGGCAATATTACTTGACATATCATCATACAAAAGATACTTGACACTATCCTCCACAACAGTGATAGTTACAAAGCTGGCTGCTGTGGCAGTCTATCAAAACAGCTTCACTTCTAAAACACTTAAATTATACTATGGAGTTCTCCAAGGAGCAGTACTTTCTCCAACTCTATTCAATCTCTTCCTACATGACTTCCCAGTGCCTCTAGAAAACCATAACATCAAAACACCACAACACTACAATGACAAGAACAAACATGCAATGAATATTACTTGACTGGAATAATGGCTCACCCAGAAAAGAGTGTCTGCATCTCCACAAAAGTCCTGATCACTCTTTTAACCTCAGACAGACAAGAATCCAGTCTGCATTATGTATGACACACATACGACATTCAATTACCATTCCAGAAACATAAACACAAAAAACAATATACAAACAAATAACCTACATTCAATTCCCATACCTATAAAATCAACACATAAACAAATGCCCTACATTCAATTCCCATACCAATAATATCAACACAAAAGCATCACACAAACAAGTGCCCTTAGAACACTAACTGGCATGAGATATGGATGATCAAAAGAAAAAGAATTCCTGAACATCCTTTATGAACAGTTCATCCACTCCTGTTTAAACTATGTCCCACCTGTCTGGTTTCTATTCTAAAGAGCAAATATAACAACACTGCAAATCACACAAAATAATACACTCAAAACAATCATTAGCAGCCTAACCACCACCACAAACACTTAACACCTAAACAATGAAACAAAGATCCTCTAATACAGTCCCACCTCAACATGGTCAGCCCTGAATTTTCTGCAATGGCACTAAACCCTGCACCACTAACCACCAACAATCAAGTAGATATGAAACGCTTACCCCTGCCATACACTTCATTAACTCCTGTTATACAGTTCCCTCCACCCCCAACAAATATGACAGCCAAAACACATAAAAAATGAAATATCCCAACAAGCACAAGATAACCAGCATCCCAACTCAGTCTTTAACTTCAACCCATCAGACATACATTCATTGCAAACTACACTCCCCAGACAAAAATGAGTCACACTTCCCCTTCCATACTCTAGGTATGACCTATCCCTAACAAATACTAAAAACAAATTTCACAAATCTCAAAACCTTCATGCCCATGATATTTGGATTATCAAAAGGAAAAGAATCACTACCAAAAAGACGTCACATTTTTACTGTTTAACTGTCTTGCAATCTCTGGACATGGATGCGCACAAAACATCACTAAACTTCATGAACCATTAAAGTACCTTACCTTGTGGACTTTCGCACAATGCTTACGAATAACATAGGCTTCTCTAGCATGGAAGTCACAATAACCACACTTATAGGGTTTAATTCCATTATGAAGTCGCAGATGACGGTTGTATGAAGAGTTGAAGTTGCAAGTATAATCACAGTGAGGACATCTGTACTGACGCACCTGCAACAAGGATAAATTAATTAATCTGCAACTGAGGTAACACAAGGAAACTGACAAATGTATATACATACATGTCCACACACACACATATACATACCTATACATTTCAACATATACATATATATACATATACATATATACACATGTACATATTCATTCTCTTCTATCATGCAACTTCTCAAAATTTATAAATGATGTCTGCATTAACCATGGCTCAGTCATTTCAATTCATTCATCCACTACTCTTATACTATAAGAGAGCTTCTTTACATTCTTAAACAAGTTTCTTGTTACATTTCACGTTATGTCCTCTGGTTGTCCTAACCCTACATCTTTCGAAGAAATGTTCAATGTCTCCATCATCAATCTATTCTAAAAATTTAAAGGTTGTGATCATGTCATCTCTCACTCTCTTTCCAAGGTGGGCAAACTTAAAGCTCTCCTCTGGACCTTCTCTGTTTGTTCTTTGTGCTTCTTTAGAAGTGGTGAACACACTTGAGAAGCATAATCTAATTCTGGCCTAATGTATGAAGTGAACAGCTTGCTGAATAATTCTTTATCCATGAACTTGAAAGCTATTCTAATATTTGCTAGGAGGCAGTTGGTGGGATTCTGGCAAAAAGTTAGAGTGTCCACTTCAAAGTGTTTCACACACACAGATTACTTGTTTCCTTCCATAGACAAGTGTACTTAGGCCTTCTTTCACTGTAACCCATCTTCATTACATTTACTCAAGTTGAATTTCATCAACCATGTATCAGACCAACTTTCCTGTCTATCAAAGCTCTCTTGTTAGGTGATGTAATCCTCCAAGTATTCTACTGCCATCATAACCTTTGCAGCAAGTGCAAACATATTCAGGTTGGAGTTCATACCTTCAAGCAAGTCATTTACAAGGATCAAGGAGTAATGGTCCCAGCACAGAAGACTGTGGCACTCCACTGGTGACCTCAACCTATTCTGAGAAGGCTACTGTGACTTTAATTTGTTACCTTCCACTACTATATCTTCATTCTACTGAAGGAGTTTCTCCCCTTATTCCAGTGTGCTGAAAATCTTCATTCCACTGAAGGAGTTTCTCCCCTTATTCAAGTGTGCTGATATTTTCAATCAACTTCCCATGTGGTTCAGTGTCAAGTGCTTTCTGGCAGGCCAGATACAATGTAACCACACAGCCTTTCCTCTTGTCTAAGACAAAGCTCACTCTTTTGTAAAAATCTTAAGAGGTTTGTTACACATGGCCCCCCTTTCCCTAAAATCATGCAGTCTCTCAGGTAATTTCTCCTCTGTAGACCCATCCACTTGCATTCTCGTTATCTTTACCAGAATATCAAGAATACTAAAAAGCACACTTGTCAGCGACACCTGTCTGTAGTATGTACAGGTATGACATTAGCCCTTTGCCACTTCCTTGGCACTTTGCCTCAATCTAATTCAGTATTTCAAATGGCTTATCTCGTGCATCTGCATACATCCTCAGCACATAAGGCAAAATTTCAGTGAGATCATGAGTCTTGTACTGATCACCACTTTTAGTAATTTCTTATTGTCTTTTTTAGATATCTCAATGTTTTCTAAACCTTCCTCCTCATTCCCTCTCCCTGGTGGAAGGGATATAGTGTCTTTCACAGAGGAAACACTTTAGAACTTATTATTCAGTTCCTCACATATTCTTACATTCTTCCTACTGAAGCCCCTTGCCTGATTAGCTGCTCTTCAACATATAGAGAACTCCTGATTAATTTATAGAAAAATTTCACGTTTTTCCCTGCCTTGTCCATGATATTCTTTTCAAAGTTACACCACCTCTCCTTCCTTATCCTCCTACACATGTTCTTTGCTCTCTTATACCTTGTAAATGCTGGCTGGCTGGTGTGCTGTCTATATCTTCACACTGGACATTTCCAAGCTCCTTTGCCTTTTATCATCTTTTATTAACCATTCTTTCCTCTTTCTCACCTTTCCCTTAGTATTTGAGGCTGGAGGCACCCATGTACTTACTTCTTCATTTTAAATTTCACAGAAACTTTCACCACAAAGCCTTAGTTCCTGCTACTTTACTCCATTTCCCAATCCATGTTACTCAAGAAACTGTTAAGGTTTGTGTAGCTTATATAGTTATATCTCCTCTTTAGGTCTTATCTCTGCTCTTTTAATGTCCTCATTTACCACACACTCAAACTTGAGCATTACATGATCACTTTTTCAGCTAGGTACATCAAATGTAATATACTCCATATTCATGAAACTGTATGTGAAGATAGTATCTAGAAATGTGTGTGTGCTTACTCATATGTTGGTTTACAAAGAATTGCTGTGTACACTCAAAAAATTTGTCTGTCCATCAACACAGACATTCAAAGTCCCTCACTCTGTCCCTTTATTACCGAAATCCCCATTATCTTTACTTTACCATCTCTGAGAAGTGAGCGTTTCAATGCTTCAATTATCATCCAAACACTTCCATCACTGTCATCATAGTACATTTGTTGAGTAATCTTTTTATTATTCTTTGGATCACACTGTTTTAAATTTTCTGGTTTATTTAGTTTCTTGCTAGTTCTATCAAGATCTCTTTTAAAAAATGCTTAGTGTTTATGTTTTCATTAACAATCCTATTTAGCTGCAGGCAAATTCTTTCATATGACCTGCTTCCCAAATTTCTCAGTGTACTGTCTTTGTCATTTCAATGAATCCCTGCCCTACTTCTTTCAATCATACTTTCTTTACATATTCCATCATCAATCTTCATGTTTTCCCCTTGCAACCTTTTTTGTATCCACTCTTGCTCTTTGTATCTCCTTTCATCATGAATTTTCTCTACTCTTTTTGATATGGAGCCATGGATGAATGTAGCAAAAGATTTGGTAAGGGCTAAGTTTATTTCAGATGGAGATACTAAAGGAATGATTGGGGATCAAATGCAATGGATATATTTTGTGTATGAAAAAGGTATGAAAAGAGAACTTGGTCTTAACTAATGAATCATTTAAGTGTGTACACTGCAAAAGCTCAAGATGCTTTTGTACTATAAAGTGTGGAAGTACTGTTTCAAGAGGAGAGAGTAATAGAGAAACTGACGTTGTTGAGGCTGTGTGTACTTGATCAACCCACTGAAATGAAAATAGAGCAATGAAAATAAAGACACTGAAAATCTGAATGTCATGAAATGATTCAGTTCCATCTGCGAGGTCGAGCCACTTAAAGTCTCATATATCAGCCTCAGTTTCAAATAAATTTGGCAACCAAGCAAAGTACAATACAATACTATTATTTGGATGATTAAATGTAATGATTAATAGAGAATACTATCACAAATAACAATAACAGTGATGTTATGGCTCCTCTCGTTTATAACAATGGAAGTGTATCCCTGGGAGAGAACATACAAATTCATGTCAAAGATTCCTGGAGAAGGGGTTACATCACACCGAAATGTGTACAATATAACAAAATCAAGATGAATGTTAATGTAATGGCATACACAGAGTCCATAGTTCATAGAAGAATTATGAATTACTGTAAAAATCTAATAATCATAATAATCATAATTTACCCATTTTCCATCCTTTTTTGGCTGACGAACTCCATATTTAGCAGTAACCAGTTTCAAATAAGGAGTCACATCATCCACCAGAGCATCACCACCCCCTTGCTCTAGCAAAACCTGAAACCAAGATACATCCAACATAAAAAAATCATAAAGGCTACGATAGTAAAACACTTTTTTATACTTAACTACTTATTTTGCCATGGCAAGGTAGAATCAGGAACAACAGCCTCAATTGCACACATCCCCTCTCTAGCTGTACCAAAACCAGTACCTAACATCAGTCAAATGCTACAGACTACCATACGGTTTAACTTTACTATGCCCAGCTTCAGATCAAGAACAGCATGCTGCCATATCAACCCAATTCAACCTATCTCATGCACGTCTCTTGCTCTCCTGAATGTGCAGACCCAGATATACAAAAGCCTCCTTCACTAAATCTTTCTATTACTCTCATCCTGCTGAATGTTCAGTCCCTAGCACCCTGAAGCCTCTTTCACTCCATCGTTCTATCTCTCCTGCCTTCCTGAATATTCAGTTCAGGCCCTGACACCCCAGTCTCTTTTATTTATCTTTCCAGCTCCTTGTTGAGACGTCTCGCCCTTGCTCCCTTTACTTCTTGCATGTTGGGCCTCTCAGTCATTCTTCACATATTCTCTCCATATGTCCAAACCATTTCAGCACAACCTGTTCCGCTTCCCCAATCAGAGTGCGCCTTTCTTTTACACTGTCATTCTTTACACGATCAACACTACCCAACATCACATGTCATCCACCCTCTTCTCTTTACTGTTCAAGGTCCAAGACTTGGGACTACTTTATCCTCAAATACACTCATATTTGCCTTAAGTAACAAGGACCTCTCCTTCTACAAACACCTTAACCCTTATATATTTTACCATTTTCCTTAGATCTTCCAAATTCACATGTTCAAGTTGTTTAAGATATGTATTCAACCACACAGTTTCAAAAATATTCACATAGCAAGGAATAAACATTACTTTGGGAGCATATTTCATCCACTACTTTCATACTAATACTGTGTAGAAATTTTGCAGATGTTTCAGCATAATACATCAAAAGATGTAGGAGTAAGGCCTGAGTGTTAAGCCAGTTACCACCATTAAATATTGATTACTGATTATCATTCTCTTTTATCTTTATAATCAATGTGATTCCCTGATATTTTTTCAATCAAGTAAAAGTATAAAAATCTGTAAAATCATCAGCAGCACCAATCAGATGCAGTGTTGTCATGGTCATGCAGATGCTGACAATGCTGCTGGAAGAGTCACTGTCCATAAAATCACTTTCCAGAAAATCTGAGGACAGATCATCACCGTCAAATAATTAAGGATCTGCCTGGTCCTTTATATCTAGCTAAAAGTTGCTCAATTTTATTACTAGAAATTAACTCACTGGCATGGCTGAAACATGCCACAGTGGGGAGGAATTACTGCAAACTACCACCTCAACCACCAACCAGACCTGGTATATGGCCTTGACACAAAGGCACATAAACTCAGTGCATAAATATCCATCTACCCTCTCTCTCTCTTCAACTTTGTATCATTAAGAGCCAGAACTTTGTCTCATTAAGAGCCAGAACATCCACTGCACCCACCTCTTCCTTATTATCCTGGAAACATTGACATCCTACCTTGAGCCTTTGAGAGCAAATCCTCACTTGGCTCTTTCTTCTGTTACTGTTTTTGGAAAATAATAACACAAGACAGGAAAGTTTCTAGCCTCACACTCCTGTCCCATTAGTTGCCTCATACAACATGCAGGAAGTCTAAGGTTAGAATTCTTAATACAACATGCAGAAAGTCCATGGTTAGAATTCTTAATACAACATGCAGAAAGTCCATGGCTAGAATTCTTAATCACCTAACTACAGGGATAACAGCACAACATAAAATGTAAAACTATACAGTAAACTGGTTACTACAACAATCAATATGCTAAACAAAACAGAATGAGTCAAGATAAAGCCCTGTACAAATTCATTAATGTAAACACACATTATGTATACCTTGCCCTAGTTATGGGGGCTGTATTTCAGCCCTGCAGCTTAATTTGTCATCCAGCTTCCTAAAATGCATCCTTGATGGATAAAAGGACCTAAGATTTATCCAAAACACTGAAAAATTATCTCAAGAAAATGTGTTTGTTTTATCTATTCAAATCATTTCACCTGAATTCTAATTAATGAAAAATCAAGGGCTTCTGCTCATGTTCTAATATATGTGAATTCACATATCATCCTATGCTGGTATACTGTGTTGTCTGTAGTTGCCACTGTGGTAATCCAAGCCTCTATGAATGACCTGATATTTGCCTGCAAGCCTAATCAACTGATGGAGATTGCACTTTTCAGTATGCCTGTTTGTACCCTGGCTACTTTTTCTATAAACTATATCTTAATCTTATAGTAACAGCTGATCAGAACGATTATGCAACACTCATCTGGGTGCTGGTGATTGTGAAGAAAACAGCACCAAAAAAAAATGTGTGAAAAGGCCATTAACTACTAAATTGACAAAAGTTTTGCAAGTGCTGGTTGTGGTACCAACTCCTTATCAAGATGTATCCTAAAAAAACCTGAAAAATCAAATGGTGCAGTCAAGAGGAAGGTGAGCATGCAATCTATTCAGCAAAATGAAGAGTCATTGAGTAGAGGTTATGAAACCCTAAGATCATGGTGTTGAACAAATAACAATCTATGATCTAAAGAAAATGAAAAAAAATCATTATTCCAATGCTGAAAGTGACTTTACAGAGGAAATGACAATGCAAAACGTTGTATGGACCTTAGAAATCCTGATTTATACAATACTTTGCATTAGTGCCTCCACCAGTGTTAAAATCATTACCTACTTGTATAGTAAACATATGGGAACCCATCTCTGGAACTTTCTTTCCTAACATACAACTTTTTAAGCTTACATATGCTGTCTACATTCACAATCTCATTATCACTTATATCATAAAAGAATTTCATTTCATCTTTTCTAACAAAGTTCTTGCTTATTTTAATGCTATGGCAACTGGCTGTTCTATCTTTGTATCTTTTGAAGAACTGTTGATGTCATTAAACTGGCTTAAAAACTTAACAATGAAGGTGTGTCTATGTTTGAACCCATGCAAACAGAGAATGCTAAAGCTTTCCATGCTGATATGACATGTGAAAAATGACTGATGATTGTACCAGGTGGCTTCAGATATTCAAAAACTGCTATAGTATTCATAGAAATTTGGAATGACTACAGTTATCAATCATTACCGAAAGAAGAGTTATGCTTCAAAACACTACTGTAACTGCTGTAATGACATCCAATACATGTTAATTATGTTATACAGAATGCCTATGGTCCCAGCCCTCCCAGTTAAATATCCCACTTATCATAATCTTATGGGAGTTCTATGAGTACTGATTTCACCTTTCTTCATGAACAACTTCCTGGAACTAAAGAGAAAGAACACAACACATGCATCTCCTGCATCTCACAGAAGGCAACAAAGAGGGTCAGGTGAGGGATTACAGGATAAGGAAAAGCCAAGTGGACGTTGGTAAAAAACGAAAGATGAGATAGCATAAAATAAATAATAATAAAAAACAAAGCTTGACTAAATCACTTATGAGAATGTTAGTTTAAGAAATATAGTTCTTCTCATAGAAACAACTGGTTGGCTTGAGATCCAGGGCACATAGCTCTGATCATAATTCAGTGAACTGTTATTTAGCCTAAGAACAATTGGGTGCTGGTCAACATATCCTAGCCAAGATCTTGGCCTATCTAGCATGATGATCCAATCAAAATAATTTAAGCTGAATCTTAATACCAGCATAGTTCTATGTTTTGTTTCCTTGACCCATGCTTACACTGTCCCTTCAAGCATAAACATACTTATACTAGTCTATATCTAAACTATAAAACAAAACCTGAGAAAAAATTAATATACTAAGTGGTTCTACAAACGTACTGTCTGCCACTGTGGAGATTCTGATGGGTGCTTCCTGCGATAGTGACTTCGAACTTGTGTTGGAAGAGATGTTGTAAAAGGGCAGAGGACACATCGTTGTTTTTGTCTGCTGTGTTGAATCACATGCTTCTTAAGATTAGCAAGTGTCTAGAGAATGAGAAGTCAAGTTTAAATGCATGTTCTAATTCATAATATATCTACTGTTAATGTATTTACTCATATATACAAAATCACATTATTCCATGTAACTTTGTGACATATCTCTTCCTTCATATATATAAAATCATATCAACAGATAGTATGTCATTATCTTAACCTTGAGGCCTTTACCACACAGTGGACACAGCAAACTTCCCATCCGAGACAGGTCATCTACTTCTTCCTCATCACTTCCTAACATATCATCCATCACTGACGATTTGTCATCTACAAATATATAGAAAATACAAATTAATATTTGTACTTCAATTTTGAAAATAAAAGTGTTGAACTCACATACTAAGGATTCTGCTGGCTTTGACTTACCGACCAAAAGACAGAAATCAAGTAATCATTTCAAAGTACCCAGTACTGTACTTTTCACACGAATACTCAAATTCATTAATTATTTTCCTGAAAAGCCCTTTAGAACAAATTTTTTTTTTAAATCATCCTTGTATTTCAATGCAAAAGAGCTACTCAGTAATAATTTTCAAAAATTTTAAAACATTTAAGATGCAATCAATTCAACACAAGAATTTACAGGACTTCATAAACAAAACATTTTTTTACCTAACTGCCTTTCCCACTTTAGCTAAGTAGCATCAAGAGTAAACGAGCAATGGCCTTATGCAAACATCCAATATACAATGTATCAAAACCAGAGACAACAATCCGTAGCCAAGTATGCAGATTACCTTGTGGTTTCCCATGATTGCTTCCTATTGCCGTGGTACAGTTTTGTGACAGCATGTTAACCCCAGACACCACATCATTCCAGCTCATTCTATCTAATGCACACCTCTCCTCCTGAATGCCTAAGATCTAATGCTCCAAGACCTAGGATCTAATATCTCAAGACTTCCTTCAATTCATTCTTTTCTTTGGTCTCCCCTTCCTCCTTGCCCTGACTACTTTTGACACACAGGCTCTCTGTCAGTCTCTCTCCACCCATCATCTCAATACATCC
>JAUTXX010515449.1:0-11704 GCA_032273605.1 Panulirus laevicauda | reverse complement strand
TTTCTGATATAACTGAATTTCTCTCATTATTCTTAGCATGCCTCCAGTAATTATCCTTACTTACAAAAATCATGTACACTATTTGAAATAAAAAAACAAACTCAAAACTATCATTCTCTGTAAGTATGAGACCAAGGGCTTATCTGTGATACATTGTATCAAATTCAAAATGTATTGAATGGTAAATAAATGTGTTTTATCTTAGTAGAGTACTGTACTTAGAAAAAGACTTTACATGGATTACCCTGCAGCCCATGAAGATGTGACTAAACTAGAGATAGAATATTACACAAAAAGATCTATGCATCTACACCAAAAGGGTATATTCTATGGACTGGTAGGGCAGGAAGGACTCTTGCCTTGAGCATTTGGGAAGATAAGTGTGCCAGACCACTTGTAGCAAATGGGGGCTTCTCTCCTATTTCCTGCAAGCAACTAGATTTGCTCATTTTTCCTACCACTACAAATTCATATATTACACAAAAAGATCTATGCATCTACACCAAAAGGGTATATTCTATGGACTGGTAGGGAGGAAGGACTCTTGCCTTGAGCATTTGGGAAGATAAGTGTGCCAGACCACTTGTGGCAAATGGGGGCTTCTCTCCTATTTCCTGCAACTAGATTTGCTCATTTTTCCTACCACTACAAATTCATATATTACCAGGTAGTTTTTGAAATATATGAGATGGAAAAAGTCACACAATGGAATGAGAAAATGTGTTTATGTGAATGAAAATAGCAATGATTTAGAAGAGGATATATGATGAATCTGACAAAATTTTTAACACATTAATAATGAAAAAAAATACCAAATGCTCTCTGATTATTGACTAATTACCCATTTTCAGTAGACTCATGGTTCCATCTGTTATAATGTAAAGATCCCAAACCACCCATAGCTTTTAATTCTTCCCGTGCTTTCTTCAAATTGACTGACAACTTTTATTGGCAATCTTTTCTACGATTCATCAAGATGAATTATTGTTTGGTACAACATAACTGAAACTCTTCATAGTGAATCTAAATCACCTCTAATTTCTTCTGATGTCAGAGTAAACCTTTTATGGATTCTTTACTTAGATCAATTGTTCTAAACAACCCTTAAGGCCTTCTGCCATACATTTTTACCTGATTGGGATATTTCACTAAAACACCATCTCCATGTCTCTTAGTTTGAGTTACTCTAATTAATAGTTTATGGATGACTAAAGCACTCTCAACATATATTTGCCCATCTAGTACCTTAGAGGGCACCCAGGGTTTTAATACTCTTTACTGTATTTACTAACTCCATTAGAAATCAAATTTCACTAAGTACCCTAGTAGTCAGGCTTGTAGGATACATAATGACTGGCAATCTTTTACTAACACTGCTAAGTCAAACTTGCCCCCATATTCTATCATCTACTATAACTGTCAACTAATTTCTTTATAAATCCTCCTCTTACTCTTAGAGTCTGCTGTTGCAATCATTCAATATTACTTTTTCACTGCATACAGTAATTTGTACATATGTGAAATTACCTAATGTCTCTTTCCTATGATTTTACACTATTCACCTAGTAGAGGTATGCCCAAAACCTCCTAGAGAATCAATGAGATCAATAATACTAACAACAGGCCTAGTAAAGTGATTCCAAGAATTCAACATTATATTAGCTCTAAGCTTACTCACTCCTTTACTCATGAAAATTCAGTGGTGATTAAACAACTCAGGAAGCCACTTATCAAGGATTACACACTTTAGTTTTAAAAAGTGACCTATACTGAGGGATAATCTTGCTTACTCTTTCAGAAGTTTTGTATTCTTTTCTTTATTTGTGTATTTCTTTTTATAGTAGGTGTTACCAGCCATAGAAATTGGTATTTCTTGACCCTCTACAGGTATTCAACCATTTCATCCATTTCAAAGTCCACTACTAAATACAACTATTCTTTCATCCATAGCAACAGTTACTTGAGCCCAATACTCTAATATTGATTCTAGCCATTCCCAGGCATTTCAAAGCATTTATCAACTATTCTTCAAGGGCTTCACTTTATGGTCTTCAAGCCCTAGTATATTTTGAGACTCCTTTTATTATTGCAAATTCAGTATATGGGTCAACTCTCTTTGTAACAACAAGGTTCCATGGGTTATTATTGGAACTGCTTTCATCTGTGTGTCTTTGTAGGCTTATATTTACCATTTTTCATCTGACCTTTTTCGGATTTGAAGCTGCTACATGATAGTTACATTTTGTTGATGTAGTTTGATTATTCCTTTTTATCTATATCTACTGATTAGAGGCTTGAATCTTTTTAGTGTAAAATTACCTCTGGCTTCCAAACAGTGTCTAATCAATTTAGAAAAGTTAATTTTCTTAATTTTTCCTTTCTCTTATTACAGATATCATTACCTCAGCAATTATAATTACCACATAAATAGTCTAAAAAATGACTGTTGATTGAGAAAAAAAAGTCCTTTTGAATGTGAGTTCAGCCCTAAAGGATCAGCCCAAATACCTATTCATCAAGATTTTTTTTAATCACTTTTTTCTTACTTTTTCCTCTTCCCTTTATCATAGACTTATCTGACATATTCATGAAATCTCCCACAGGATCAATTCTACTTCTTAGGCTCTACCTTGAATGACATTCAGAAGCCTTGGAATGATCTTTCAAGGACTACAGTAAACAATGATATGTGAATTGCTGTTACAAGTTGTTATCTTTAACTAACCTTCTTTCAATTAGACAACAAATATTTGCTGTTAGTTTTGACCTAAACCTTGGCTTTACCTCTAATAAAATTTGGTGGAAGCTAAGAAGAGGCTTAACAGCGTTAATGAGAGAATTAAAAACTTTTCCCTCCAGGGAGATATTATGTAAAAAAACAAAAGAGTTTTAATTTAATTTCATAGTGGTTTAATGCCATCTATACCTTTTTTTTCATACAGATTTGCCATTTCTCATATTAGCAAGGTAGCATCAAGAACATATGATCAAGCCTGAGATAGAAAAAATCCTCACTTGGGCCCCATCCATGTTCCTTCTTTTGTAAAAGTAAAACAAGAGGGAAGGATTTCCAGCCCCCTGCTCCCACCCATTTAGTCGCCTTCTACAACAAGCAGAAGGTGACTAAATGGGGTGAGAGCAGAACAGAGATGGGGGCCTAATGAGGATTATTCCTTCTAAGCTTGTCATCTGTTCTTGATGCTACCTTGCTAATGAAGTTTATTTGACTCTTTGAAAAATGTTTGCCCACAGATAATTCTGTCACATTTGCAGCTTCAATGCAATATTCTAATTTAAATCATACATGTAATTAAACATTATAAGGAAAAATTTTTAAGGTTTCATCTTGAGACACTTCTAGATAACCAAACTTATCTATAGATAGCCACTGCCAGTTAAACCATGGCAGCATCACTTAGAGAAACCTTAAAGTATTTCAGCTAACTAGCCTTAGCACTATCTACATGTCATTTTTCAGCAATTTCTCTAAGTATACGGCATGAAATTAGAAATACCAACATGACTAAATACATGTTTCCCTTTGTGTTACCATTCCCCATCATGGTCACCACACCACCAAACTCACCTTCACTGCACCCTTAATATGCCTTTATTCATTTCAAAGACCACCTTCGCAATAACCTAATCTTTCCTGTACCCTTACTTTCATTACACCCTTATGAGTCAGACTTTATGGCCATCTTCACTAAACCCTTATGGGTCAGGTAAATGGCTATTTTCTCTTCACTCTAATCTTCTGACTGAGGAATGTTAAAGTGGTGCCCAGAACCATCTTACACTCTCCATGTAAGGATTATTGGTCTTACTTTGTCTCATCAAAACGGGACTACCAAGCTAATCCTACTATCTTCTTACAAGCATAATACACCTACTCAAACCTTGCTTATTGTTATTACCTTTTTCTTCACATAAGTACTATTGCCATTTCCGGTCCACTTAAACATTCATAAGTATCATCATGACAGAGTCCGTCAAATCTACGGCCCTTAGTCCCCGGCATCATGGGGTGCAAATAATCTTCAGGTTTCAGCCTGACTCTACTGCCAATGAGAGGGAGGGCTCTGGCAGTAGTAGTATTGGCCCCTCCCATGACCTTTCCCTCTCTGTCAGACCCTCTTTTTCTTTCACCATACCAACATTCATGGGGTCTCTAGTAACCTACCCTCAGTTGAACACCATTTGTCTTGTACATACCTCTCCTAACATATTACTTCTGATGATCTCACTAGTTCCTTATTCATATCTAACTATAACCTCCACTCATGATTCCAGTTCAAAGGTGGTGTTTGTGCTTATTCCAACATCAACACACCTGTTGCATGCCTCAAGGAACTCTACCTGATGAAGTGCATAGGATCCTTCTACCCCAACAGCCCAAGCTGGACCAAGGCTGCTAGGTTGGGTTGTTGGTTTACCAAGCAGTTGGATGTCATGGCCTGCAAGCTCCATGTGGCCTCCACAGCCTAGCAAATCTGAGAAACTTTGTAAATACCTATCCAGAGCACTCTGAAACTTCTCCGCTGTGCATCAAATAGCAATTCTAATGATTGTAGCTAAGGTGTAAAAGTTTCTCAGGTCCTGGATATTTAAGGTGTTCTCTCTTTTTATGCATATAGCACCTTTGGATTTCAGTGGTAGTATTCTACAGAGTTGTCTGTGCCAGTCATGCCAACAGAAAGTTATTTTCGAGTTGCTGTGCTAGTTATGCCAATAGAAAGTTATTTTCGAGAGTATGTTGGGGCTCATGCTTTCTAGGATTTGCCAAGTATAGAAGATGATAAAGCTCTCCTAAGTGTGCTCAAAAAGTACAGCCTCAGTGATTTCAGACACTCTCAGTATATGGAAACCTTTTATAAGGGGCAATATATGTTCTTGAGGAATGTTTGTTAAACAAAAAATTCATTTAAAAGCGGTCATTATATCATGGTGACAATGGAGATCCATTCAAGACAGTGTCAATTCTTATACTAATAAGTGCTACAAAGTGACCTCCTTCAGTAACAGTAATGGCTCTGCAGTTGGCATTTTACGGATGAAATGTAGACGCTATCAATATGAACATCATCTGAAACTAAATCTTATCAACATTCTCAAGTTTGTCAAAGTTTGCAGTGATGCTGATCATTGCTGCACTCTGACAGCACCATAAAAGCAAAATGCTTATATAATGCCACTGCATAAAGGCAAGAGTGACAAAGAAGAATGTTCAAATTACTGAAATGTAATTTGAGTGTGCCTGGTAAGTTCTATGGAAGAGTGGTGATTGAGAGTGTGGCAGCATGCACAGAGCATCAGACTGGGAGGGACAATGTGATTTCAAAAGTGGAAAAGGATGTGTGGATCACATGCTTGCTTTGACAATTTCATGTGAGAAATACATAAAGCAGAAGAATATGTATTTGGCAATCATAAATCTAGAGAAAGCACATTCTGAGTTGATAGTGATGCTTTGTGGAAGTTGTTATAAACATTTATGTTATAGGAGGAAAATTATAATAAGCAGTGAGGAGATTTATCAAGAGAGTAAGATATGTGTGCAAATAGGTAGAGAGGAGGGTGAGTGGTAAGGTGAGGGTTAGCCAGCAGCAGGGGTGTGTGTCATCAAGTCTAATCGGTTTATAGATGGGGTGGTGAGAAAGATAAATGCAAGGGTCTTGGAGAAAGGGGCAGGTAGGCAGTCTGTTGGGGGTGGAGGGGCCTGGGAAGTAAGTCAGTTGTTGGCTGATGAACGGTGCCGGTTTCAGATTTGAGTGAGAAACTGCAGAAGTTGGTCTCTGAGTTGGGAGAGTATGTGAAAAGATAGAGTTGAGAGTATATGTGAATAAAAGCAAGGGTATTAGGTTTTGCAGTGCCAAGAGAAAAGTCAGCTGGGGTGTGATTTTGAAAAAAGAAAATATGGAGGATGTGAAAAAAGGGGGGACAAGGAATAGGAACAGACCAAATTGAAGATGGAAGGATGGTATGAATATGAGTGCTCAAGGATGGAACATGCAGGTGGGTGAAAGGCACAGACAGGATAGAGCAAATTGGAACTATGTGGTATACCGAGGGTGATGTGCTGTCAATGGACTGAACAAAGGCATATGAAGCAGCCAGGGGAACCACGTAAAAGGTCTGTCAGGCATGGTTGTGGATAGGGGGCTGTGGTTTAGGCCCATTACACATGACAGCTAGAAAATGGATTTGGATGAATGAGGCCTTTTCTTTGTCTGCTCCTGGCACCATCTCCATAAAGTGGAAAATGGCAAACAAAAATAAAAAGAAAAACTTCTAGTATTCTAAAAACTACACTTGCTAGTGTACAATTTCCTGATCACCTTTCTTGAATACTGGCATATTCATCTTCTTCCACACATCTTTTGGCTTTTATTCCTTCCCCTACTGACTTACTGAACAAAATTTCATGCAGCCACAGCAGTGCCCTTTCACATTCCTTTAGCACACTGGGTAAATGTGCATATAAGTAATGTTATTAGGTTTAGCAGTGCGAAGCAACAGGCTAGTTGGGGTGTGAGTTTGAAGATACAAACCTTGGAGGAAGTGAAGTGTTTGAGGCACCTGGAAGTGGACATGACAGCAAATGGAACAATGGATGATGAAGTGAGTCAGAGAATGGGTGTGGGGGAAAGGTCTAGGAGCATTGAAGAGTGTGTGGAAAGAGAGGTCACTGTCCAAGAGGGTGAAGATGGGTACGCTTGAGAAAACAGTAGTCCCAACAGTGAGCTATGGACACAAGGTACTGACTACAGATGAAAATGTATGGAAGAGGATGAATGAGTTGGAAACAAAATGATTTGAGAAAATACATGGTGTAAAGAGGGTTGATCGAACAAGAAGTGATAGGGTAAGAGAAAAGTGTAGTAATAAGAGTAGCATAGTTTACAGAACTGAAGAGGGTCAGCTGAAATTATTTGGATGTATGGATTGAATGAGTGAGGAGAGGTTGATAAAGAGGATACATATGTCAAAAGTGATGGGACATGGAGAAGACCAAACTGAAGATGGAAGGATGGAGACAAAGATTTTGAGGGCCTGGGGCCTGAACATGTAGAAAGGTGAAAGCTGTGCAGGGGGTAATGTGCTATCAATGGATTGAACTAAGGTACATGAAGTAGCAAGGGAAAACCACAGAAAGGTTTGTGGGGCAAAGTTGTGGATAGGGGACTGTGATTTGATGTATTACACTTGAGAGAGAATGGATATTAAGTGAAGAAAGCCTTTTCTGTCAATTTCTGGCACTGCCATCATAATATGGAAAACAGTGAACAAGAACAACAAAAAGAAATAAATTTCTATTGATTTAAAAACTACACTTTTTAGGGAGACTGACCCATAGTTCAGCACAATTTCCTGGTCACCTTTCTTGAATACAGGCACATTTGTCTTCATCTGAATCTTTGGAATTATCCATTCCTCTAGAGACCTACAGAACAGTATTAGATGTAGCCAAAGCTACAATTGGGTAAGCTTGATCATGATCAGTGGCCTTATATGGGTCTAGTTCTTTATACCCTTTCTATTAATCTTAGTAACTTCCAAGACATCTTTCCCTTCCCACTTTGCTAAGTTAATGAAGATTTGTCCTTAAGTTAAAAAAAAACATAAATCAATCATTCAGCTGCTCACATATATCCTAATCTTCTTCACAGAGTCTAAGTACACTTTCAAAATCTTTTCAAGAATCGGCACATATTCGTGAAATTACATACATAAATCTAAAATTTGAGAAACATTCATTTCTTAAGGAAAAATCTGAATGCATCATTTCATGAGGCTGACTTTTCACTGATAGCAAAGTCCCAAATACTGATAAATTTTTTTTTCAATCACTTGAGTTTACAGAGCCAAAGTTTCATGTGTATCAAATGAAAAATACAAGAAAACTTGCATTTCAAAACAAAACACTTCTCAACTAATTCAATGGACTGTTTCTAACTATCAATAGAAACATAATACAATTTGAATGTGGTTTTCAAGATATATGGCCATTATGAGATATATTAGCCATTTGCTCCACGCAAAACACACACAGAAAAAAGTAATCAATTCATATTACTCTTCATGACAGTCATCACATGATGGAGGTAATCTAAAAAAATACCTTTTAATGAAAAATATGACTCACTTAAAGCCCACTAGCTTGCAGTTCTGTTCTCATGCCTCATATTTAACTCGACAAGGGAAGTTTTTGTAAGGAAATGAGATTAATTGTAATATCTAACCATTTCTATCTACATTAAATACATACAATGTCCCACTGATTCTAATACTTTTTCCACAAATATTCCCAAACCTGAAAATAAAATTTACCAATCAATATAAAAATCATCAAAAGGTTAGAAACATAGGATAAAGAAAGTGTTTTGAGAACAAATATAAACATGTAACACAAGAAATGTTATTACTAAATACAACAGAATGCATTAAGAATACTTGGTACATACGACTGTAGCATGCATATTTTATCTTTTATTGCACAGGACAGCTGAATTAGCTACTTGCCTAATTGTGGTGAATTCCTCATACCCAAGAACAACATTGCAAGCCAAAGCACGAGCATGTGAGCGAATTTCCATTCTGAGTTGTGTCCACCAGTTGTCACGAGTCTCTACTTCTTCTGGGGTATGGGGACGGTCTAGGAGTTTCACAGATCGAGCACTCACTGTTCCACCTATTGGAATAAGGAAAACAATCAACTTCTACTATGGCAACCCTGAACATGGGGAATGTCTAGGTCAAAATGCAAACAAAATACTTTATGCTATCAATATAAATAGCATGATGTAACTCCTTAAAACCCTTCTGCTTCAGCTATTGTATCCCTGTGCAGCTGGGCAAGATGAAAAAAAAAAGGCTAAAAGAAGATGTTATTCATGTTTCTATTCTGGCAATAGAGAGCACCTCTCCCTAATTATAAAAACACAGAACTCAGTTACCTGTATTTGGTTAAAAAACCATTGTAGGCGTCACAGGGAGTATGACTTCAGCCAGTCATTGCTGCTAGATATGTCAGTATGCTACTGCATTGTTCTAATTTTTATTGCATCAATGCAAATCATTTGTGTTAGCACTTTTCCAGTGTTTGTATCAGAACATTTGAGTTCTATAAATATCTCTGTCACTTTTTCTTATTCATCTCCCAATCATTTGCACTCCTTCCCAATAAGTATCACTCAAACACCTCTCTTTTACAACCAACTTTACTTGTTCATCCCACCGCTCACTACCTTTTTAATCTGCCCACCTCCCACCTTTCACATGCCACATGCATCTCTTGCACATGCCATCACTGCTTCCCTTAATACCTTCCCTTCCTCATCCACTCCCCTCACTTCATTTGCTCTTACCTTCTGCCATTCTACACTCAATCTCAGCTAGTACTTCACACATCTTTCCAAGCTCACCTACTCCCACCACTCTCTTCTCTCTGACAGTCTCCTCTTTTTCAAAAACCTTTACAAATCTTCGCCCTTACCTCCACAAGACATCCCACCAGCTGCCTCTCTCAGCAAAATTACATCCAAAAGTCTCTCGTTTACATACCTCTCAATTACTACATAACCTAATAATGCCCGTCGACCATCTCTCTTATTTGCATACGTATACTTGCTATATCTCTCTTTTTAAACCAGGTTTTCCCCATCATCAGTCTTTTTTCAGCATACAACTCCACAAGCTCCTTACCGTTTCCATTCATAACACTGAATACCCCATGGGAACCACTTATACCCTCAACTGCCACATTACTTACCCTTGCATTTAAATCACCCATCACCAATCTGATCTTGTACACTAAAACTGCTGACACACTCTCAGCTATTCCCAAAACACTTGCCTTTCATGTCCCAAATCACTTGTCTCTCATGATCCTTCTTCTCATGGCCAGATGCATAAACATCTCTTGCCATCCACTTTCAGTATTATCCAAATCAATCTGAAATTTACTTCCTTTCACTCTATCACACACTCTCACAACTCCTTCAAAAGCAGTGCTACTTCTTCCTCGGCTCTTGCCTTCTCACCACAAAGACATTTCAAAACCATTCTTCCCCTTTACCCTTGAGCTTCATTTCACTCAAAGCCAGAACATTCAGTTTTTTCCACCCAAACATACAACCTATCTCTCTTCTCATCTTAGTTACATCCACACACATTCAGACACCCCAATCTGAGACTTTGAGGAGGATGAGCACTCTCTGTATCCTTTTTTTTGAAATTGAAATATAAGAAGGGGAAGGTCTCCAAGCTCCTGCTACAACACACAGGGAATACAGAGGTAGAGTTCTTTCTCCCCTGCTTCAGGGATAATTCTTCATATACTTATCAATATTACATTTTCAACTCAAAATTTTATTTAGAATTATTCAATGAATACAAATTCAAGATATGCACTTCCTTCTTGATGACAGTGTATTCTGTCACAAAAAGTATACACATTTCTTACACTAGTTGTAAGTGGATGGGTGAGTGCTATGGTAGGATGGATCTGGAGTGGGTGGAGGCGCAAGACTCAGGACCATGAGGGTGTTTTTTTTCATACTTAAATCTAGTTCAAGTAAGTGTTTTGTTAATTTTTCTATTGGCTTTGTTTTCATGTTTGTGGAATGGGGAATGAATGTCATTTGAAAGTTATATGTGATAATCACTATGGCTGGAGTTTTGAGTGGGAGTGGTTGACCATTCAGGGAAATGGAAGGATACAGGCTGGCTTTACGTTTCTTTAGGTTGAAGGGAGTGATGCAAATACAGTATTCTGTTTTTGGGTGAATCAGTCTTCTAACTGCATAATGTAGTGCTGCGTGTTTGTTGTTGCTTCAGTGTTGATGCGACTGTGAAGTCATCTGCTCATGAAAGGAGTTTAGCACTATGATCAGCAATAGTAAAAATATGTAATTACATACCAAGATTCAAGATAAAACCTGGAGGGAATGTCTTCATTGTAAGGAAAGGGTATTCAAGCAGGTCAAATGATTCCTGAGTCATGATGGGGCGGTGAACTCCAGTGAGCGTTCCCCCCTTCCCTACACCACCACCAGATGAGCCTCCACTTCCAGCCAAGCTGCCACCTGTTTGGTAAAAATTTCATTCATGTAAAACATGATTGGAAATGATGAATGCAAGTTATGGGAGGGCATGGAAGGAGGTGTGGTGTGGATGGGAATGAGTGAAAATTATTGGGGAAGAGGAAAAGAAGGATGTGCAATACTGCTATCACCAAGAGTATGGAAGGGAGTCACAGAGCATGGATGGAATGGATCAAAAATAGTGGGGGGTGACAGGAAAGATAGGGACTGTGAAATGTGCATGGGTATGTGTATATGCATCTGTGAATATGAAGACTGTACGAGGTAGGGATGAAATGAAGCTATTCTGGAGGAATGTGGATGACTGTATAAATGGTTTTGAGAATGATAGAAACATGGTTGTATTGGGTGATATGAATGTGAAAGTGGAATGTGATGGAACTGGTTAGATAGTAGGTAAAAGGGAGTGCCTTAAGTAAATGAGAATGGAAGCTATCTTGTGGTATTTGTGCTGAGAGAGGTTTATTCCTTGCAAACACCTTTTTTTATTGCAAGATGATCCACAGATATACATGGATGAGAAATGATAGAAGAGAAGAGCAAAAGGCTTTGATTGACTATGTGGCAGTGGATGAAAGATTGAGAAAGGCTGTGCTGGA
>JAUTXX010515438.1:0-11705 GCA_032273605.1 Panulirus laevicauda | reverse complement strand
CACCCCCCCTCCCCCGACTCCCCCCTCTGACCCCGGCTTATGACCCGGGGTCAGAGGGTGAGTCATGACGCTGACGGAAGCGCCTCCCGGTTGCAACGACAGATGACTCACACCAGCGCCGCCACCAGCCAGTAAGCTCATGCTGGCACAGGTCCTAGACATCTACATAAATATATATGTATATATATATGTTTTATTTTAGGCACAAATGATCACATCTATAAAATAATAATGAAATTAAAACTGTAGTTTTCAGTTACTGTTGATGCATATATGTATATATAAAAAAAAAATGGTGAACTCAGTTAAAGACTTCCTCTCTCTCTCTCTCTCCTACCTAAGGCTTCCTATCTTTCCTACCTAGAAAGCAAGAACTTCGCTGTAAACCCCATCAGGAGTTAATATGCTTAATGCTTTTAATACCTTATGCAACCCGGATCTTATTATTACTTCCGGCTTTCCCCACCCACAATTTTCTTTACCTTTTAAACCTCATTTACCCTGCCTGTATTTTCACTTATATAATATCCCTTTTATCCATCTATCTATTAGTATTTATATCCCTTCATATCTATATCTTTCCATATCTATATCTCTCTATCTATTAGTATCTATATCCCTATCTTTCCATATCTATATCTCTCTTTTTCATTTCCTACGACCTGCATCTGTTATTATCCTTCGAGGTCACTCAGTGGATTTTTGTACCTTCGACAACATCCTTTGGCATTTTGTCTTTTATTTACGATACGCTTCGCCTCTCACACTTCCATTCTTATTTCATAGCACTCGTCTCTACTCTCTTTGTTTGCCAACTTCCATTTCTCTGCGTCCCGTGTCCATCTCCTGGGTATTAAAGCCCACTCCTCTCCTATACCACGGCCTCCTGCACCGCAAGATGCAGGAGCTAAGGGTCTTGAGGATGCAGGAGAGAGAGGCAGCTCAGCTTCAGATGTGCGACTCCTACAGGTAATGCGGTCTCCCTCACAGACACATTAAACTGGCGGGAGGAGGCTCAAGCAAAGGACTGCTTGAGAGGAGCTTTAATATGCCTCTCTCATGGCCTCTTGGCTCAGCAATCCAGCTACCGCCCGCAGGATGCCTAACTGTATATAGCGCCTCTGGAGTCTTGAAGCACAGGAATTATATACTCTGATTTACTCAGGGTAAATTGCACCATTGACCCCTGAATACAAGTGTGAGTGCACTCTGGTCTTCGGCCTTTGTTAAGCACAACTCTTAGGTCCTCCCTTCAACACTGAGATTATCGCCATGGTAAAAGTCCGTACATTCCCTTCACAAAATACTGTTCCCTTCTCTCTCTCTCTCTCCAACCTCTGTTCCCATTCTGACATATAACTCGATTCACCACCTCTCTTTCCTTCGTCACACATCACTGTACAACAACTTCATCGTCTCACTTATAACTATTCACTGACCCTTTCGCTACAACCATCACATAATAATCCTGTCTTCTACGTTAGTTCCTTCCTTTGTAACTTCCATGTACTCAAGCCACAACCGCTCTTTTATACCTTTACAACTTTGATTGTCGTCACACCTTATCACGTTTTTCAAATCCCTGGACACACACCCCTTTTCCCTTCACTCACTACACCTGCTTTCAACATCAACTTTTACCCCCTCATTTTTCATCCCTCCTACTCCCAACGCCAACAGCCTCCTCTCAAAACCTACAACTGCTCCCTCCTATTTCTTCTACGAGAGGAAGCCCCTGTCTGGCCTAGTCTGGCTTCTTCCTTGTTCTAGTTGTGACCCTACGGGAAGAAGAGGCGGAGGCCCGCCAAAGGACCTACCCGGAACAGAGCCGCCCGCTTTCTGCTCTTGCTGCGGGCGGGGATGGTGACACGATACAGCTCCTCCAGGAACTCTGGGGCATTGTCGTTGACGTCGGTGACGGTGACGAAGACAGGCGTGACGGAAGACAGCTGGCCGTCACTCACCGTCACCCACAGCTCGTATTCAGACTGCTCCTCTCGGTCCAAGGTCCAAAGCGTGCTGAGCAGTCCTGGTGGAAATGAGAACATTTACTTTGTAAACTGCTTGAGGTAGCAATCACAATCGTATGCAATAAATGACAGGCAATGGGGCATATTATAAAACTGTGACTTATGGAAATTTAATGTAAAGGTAAAAATCATTGACTATGGTCGTCATGGTAGAGATAGTGCACATTTACTTGTATTCATATTTGTTCTCATGTAAGTACCGTAGGTATATGTACTGTACATGAATAGATTAAACCTATACGATCTCTTTCTTAGAGTACTGATGTTACCGAGGACATCTTTCTAAAGGCTTCTACAGCCTATAGCTACGCTTCTGTATTCCCAGTGATGTAGTCTTGCCAAAGGTGACTTTACTTGAAGATGAATCTCAGCAAGTGCGCGTGATCTACGTACATGCTGATAACCACAAGGAAAAAGGAAACACAAAAGTCCCAAGCGCTTTTGTGTATTTTTTCCTTGTCAACTGAGACGTCACGGGCAACTGAGGCCCTAATCAAGGCCATCTCATTAACTCTATATACAAATATCTTAGAATGAGCCAGGTACCAATTTTATCGACCACCCATAAGGGTGGATGAACAGCTGGGTTGATTGTAGAGTGACTGCTGTAACCTGGATTTGAACCTATGTGCTCCATCTTGTGGCCTGTGAATGTGTCATGGTTAGGAATGGAGGTCATAGCCTTCTTAAAATGTCAAATATTATGTTAATGGAATGCTGAAAACAAACACAGGCGTAAGTTTAGCTCATGTCCAGTTGCATAGATAAGAGAATACATATTACATCATCACCCAGCACATTCTGCTACAGAACCTTGCTTGATGTCGCTAGATATATTCTTGCTGTAAATGGAACATTGCTTTTAGCTTTATGTAGGACTTTACATGAAGTTTGTTGTCATTTCCACTTACATATTGTACATAGCTTTTTTTTTTTGTATTACAATTCATACAAAACTACCTTGTTCATAGAACTGAATGGAATACTTTTGAGAAATGTGATGTGAGGATGGTATCATCTGAGGTGGGCCATATGTGTAAGCCTACTAGCTGGCTGGGCAAGCGATTCCTTATCAGTCTTCCCTGTTTGTTTAGCCCCACATATTCTATTTCCCAGTTTCATGCACACATTTCATGTTGAGAGAAGAAAAATGAAAAAAATTCTTGAATATTATTTACTAGTACAGCTATAGTCCATGGTAAATGATGAACAGAATTCTGATACAGTTATTATGAAATGAAAAGAGCAATGTTTTTCATCTTACACTCCATGTCTCTCTTTCTCATTGCATCCTTCCTATCATCCAATCTCTCCTAACCCACTACTGAGATGGATGTATCTTGTGACAGCACTTTATGCATACATAGATCAGCAATGCTTTGCACTCTTTAAGTTTTTTGAGTATTGGAGGATCCAATCATGGAGAAAAGTCCACATTAAGGCCAGGCCTGAATCGAATAAGAGAGAAGTTAATGATTGGGAAACTGAAAAGACAAGAAAAGTATTTTGTGAATTTTGGAGGAAGTAAAAAGCCCTTTTTAGAAAGTGCCAGGTCATATTTATGTTAGAAAAAACACAAGAGTTTAAAGAGTTTCAAAGCTTTGAGGTGTAGAGAAAGAAACAGTTATCAAAAAAGCCCATCCTTGTGTTGCCAACAGTCACAAGTAAACATGTGATGCATCAGCTTGCTGACTATTGTTTGGTCTAGCTAGTGGTAGGGGAACACAGACAGACAGCTCTTGGTAGCAAAAGCAAAAGTAATACCCATAGAAGAGGGAAAGTAAGCCAACACTGCAGTTTAGGACAAGTATGTCAAGATATGCAGTAAGCCTGGGACAGTAAATAGGTGGGACTGCTTTCAACTTAACTCTGTCAAGATGCAGGGTTAGAGCCACCCCAGATGTGAAAGCAGTACTCCATATAAGGATAACTTAATCCTTTGTATAAATAGAGCAACTGTTCAAAAGAGAAGAAATTTTGACATCTAAACAGGACTCCCAGTTTCTTAGAGTTAGACTTTGCTAATCCCATAATATAGGGCTACAAGGATAGAGTGGATGTTACAGTAATACCAAGTATATTAATTGAGTCAAGAGGTGGAATTACAGATCTGTCAAAGATGAAAGGAAAGTTGTGATGAATTTTTGATTGAGAGATGGGTAGAAACTGGGTCTAGGAGGCATTAAACTTAACCAGATTTTGTCTACCCTGTTGAGACATCTTGTCCAAGTCTGAGTTTATTGAGGAAGTTGTGTTAAGACAAGATACAGATAGAGTGAGAGAAGGAGCAGAATTGAAGAATATGGAGGAATGCAGTGTTGATTAATCAGCATATGAGTGCATTTGGTTATTTGTTCAAGAAAAGAGAAAAGGGAGAAAAATGTGTAGGAGAAAGGACAGAACCTTGAATGACACCACAGGTGATGGAGAAAGGGTAAGAGGCTGATCCATCAACTGCCAAGGAGATATTTCAGCCAGAGAGGGAGCAAAGTGAGGAAGGAAAGATAAAAGAGGAAGGTTTAGAGATGAGACCCCAGTGCAACATCCCAGTCAAAAATCTTTGGATATCTCAAAGGCAACTAAATAGGATTCCCCAAAATCTTTCAGGGATGATGACCAGACATTAATAAGATAGGAGAAAGCATCACCAGTGAATCTAACCTTTTGGAAACCATACTGGTGGTGAAAGAGAAGGCTGTGAGATTCAAGATGTCTGAAAACCTGGGAACTAAGGAGGGATTAAAAGACTTTGGAAATGATAGATGTCAAAGCAAAAGGACGATAGTTAGAGGGGTTTGAATTGTTACCGTTCTAATGAATGGGACCCACCAATGCATGCTTTTAAGAAGGGAAAATTTTGGCTTTTAAACAGAAATAGAACAGACAAACAAGTACTGGTGCAAGTTCAAAATACTCTTTGAGTACTTGGGGATAGGTGCCAGCAGGACTATAAGCTTTGCTTGTGTCTAGAGAGAGAAGTGCTTTTCAGACAGTTTAAAAGGATATAATGGAGAAGGGCTCAGGATTAATAAAAGGAGCATCAAGGGCTGAAGGAATGTAAAAGTCATCCAAGGTAGAGTTAGAGATGAATTGAGAACCAGAGTTGATTTGTTTACTAGTGAGACAGTTATAGTACCATCAGAGCAGAAACGTAAAGGAAGTTGTAAGTAATGCCCTTAGCTAAAGACCAAAAAGACCTATCAGTGGAAGAGAAGAGGTTATCAATCTTCCTTTGAATAAAGGAATGCTTTCCCTCATGGTTGATGTAATGATATCACAGGCAGTGATAAATGCTAAATGGGAGTCAGAGGAAGGAAAGTTTTTCCAAGCCTGATATGCCTGGTCCCTTATCTGAATGGTCTCAGAACAGGGACGGTTGACCAAAGGATTGGAAAAAGTCATCTTGGAGGAAGAGGGGATATATGCTCCCAGTCCTGCAAAAATAACCTTTGCTATGCATCTGATGGATACAGAAGCATCATCCCTCAAGAGAATTATCTTGAGAGAATTATCAAGTTATCTCAGTCAGCTTTGTTGAGATGCCAATATTTACATTTAGGAGGAGCCACTGGAGGGGGAGGTCCTGTTAAAAAGGTACATTTATGAGCATGGTCAGATTAACCAATTGGGAATGAGACTGTGTAGCTACAGTTTGAAGGATTAGAGGTGAAAAACAGATCCAGAATATTAGGAGAGTGGTCACAGCAGTAAGGAATATGGGGTAGGGGGTAGATAATTTGCTCTAAATCATTGAGAATGGAAAATGTGAGGGGTCAATCACTCCACCATCTGTGTGGGAGGGATTCAACCATTTCCTGTAGTGAATGTTGAAATTTCTTAGGTAGAGGATCTTGGATTGCAGGTGATATGTCATGACTTCATGGCACAGGCTTAGAAGTTGTAAAATTTGTAGAGCTAGGAGAGCAGATAGCTAAACGAAGGAACAGTGTGGTAGTTGGGATACAGACTTTGAGCCAGATAAAATTGAAGTCTGGGTACTAAGTCCTTGAGGCATGCAACAGGTGTATTTATGTTGAAATAGCACAGACACCACCTTTGAATTAGAGTCATTAGTGAATATTATAGTTGGATGTGAGAAAGGGGCTTTTGAGAACATCATTATACAGTTGGGTATCAGATAGAAGAAAGATATTAGATGGTGTTCAACTGAAGAGATGTTACTTGAGAGACCATGAATGATGATGGTAAGCTGAACAGAAAAATAGGCAGGTCTATAAGAGTGGGAAATGTCATGGGAGGGGTCGGTATTACTACTGTCTAAGCACTTCCTCTCACGGATGGTAGAGTTGTATGGAAACCCAGAGATTTTTAGTATCCCATGATGCTAGGGACTAGAGGCCATAGGTTTGTTGGACTTTAAAAATGATTGAACAGTCAGGGTATGGCAAGAGAAATTATGTGAAGAAAATAAGTGAGGTTTAAGTAGATGTATCGTACTTGTTAGGGGAAAATGGTAGGACTAGCCTGGTAGTCCCATTTTGATGAAACAGAAAGTAAGAACAGCAGTCTTAACATGGAGGGTATAAGATAGTTCTGGGAACTGCCTCAACACTCTTGAGTGTGGATGGTAGAACTACCCCAGGTGGCTGCTGTTAACAGTCATATAAGTGCCGTATCATCAGCAAAGAACAACTGACTCATCTTCCAAGTCCCCCTGCCTCCAGCATACTGCACGCTTGCTCCTCTCTCAAAGATCCTTGCATTCACCTCCCTCACCACCCCATCCAATAACAGATTAATTTGCTATGGTGACATCACACTATCCCACTGCAGATCCACTTTTGCCCTGAGGCACTCACCCTCCTCTCTGTCTACTTGAACAAATACCTTACTCTCTTGATAAAAACTCTTCACTGCTTCTAATAGCTTACCTACCACACCATATATTTGTGATACCTTCCACAGAGCTTCTTCATCAAGCAAAAACTTGATCCACACATCCTCTAACACTCCTAAAATCACATTGCTCTCCCCTATTCTGATGCTCTGTGCATGCCATCACCATCTCAATCACTACTCTGTTTCCACAGTGACAAAGTATGATAAATAAAGATAAATAGATAGTTAATGTAATAAGGTACATAAACATAAAAATCTGACCTAATATAACATTGCACTCAGTGCACCTAATTATCCAGAGTTAAATGTAGATACAATAGCACTGTAAGAAATCAGTACAAAAGCTCACAAGAGCATTTACTGGTATATGCAGAAATGTAGGCACAGTAGACGATGGTGGGGAAGGGTGATTGTGGAGTTTTAGTTGGTGTGTGGATGTGGTACAGTAATGATCATTTTAATTCTTTGAGATCAACCAAAATATCTCAGAAAAGAACCATTATATTTGCTAGATATGGTAAATCATTCACTAAAATCAGTTCTATCATGTTTACAGTATACAGTAGGATATAGGATGGAATATACAAACACAGAAAATAACGCTAAAGAAGGGAAGACAAATACACAATAATAACCAACCACAAAACCAGACTGTATGGGAGGATTGGTGGAGTGGATGAGTGATGCCTACCTTGCCCCACTATCCCCATCTTTCAACTTCTTACTCTTACTCATGGAATTAGCTGTTATTTCTTGTGCAGTAATTCATCATTTACATTTACTGTACTACAGAGATTATACGTTATTTGTGATGCAGTAGAAATGTTTTTGAAGAACTTTAACTACCACTTTTTAAGATATATACTTACTGAATTTAATATAAATGTTTACAATATTTTGCCACACAGGCTATATATCTATGGGTCTGAAATTGAGAGATGGCCATGATTAGGGCATATAATCACCCATGACATAATGACTACCATGAAAACCTTTAGTTAATGAAAAGAGTCAGTGTGTCCATAAAGTATTGTTCTGATCGTTACAATAATTACTTTGTCTTCATCTTTTTTGTATAATACTCTCCTTACATCAAAGCAAAGGTTTTCCTTTTCATATTTTTTATTAACCCATAAAGGATGGAATCCAAAAAGTACGGAAGCATTCCCAGGATGAGGGAACATTAAAAAAATTCAAAAAATATTCTGTTATCAGTTAATAGGAAATATCAAAAAAAGCTCAACAAATTTCTAATAAGTTTTATTAATTTGTTGCTGTACAGACATTTAAACTTGGTTGCACCATATTTGCTAAGTTTATGTTTGTTGGCTTTTGCTGACTTGTACATCTTTGTCTCTTCTCTGCTACCAGCAATGGATTTCTGATATGCAAAGAACTTTTCCCAGTGTAAACAGTTCAACATTCACCAAATCATTAACATCATAATTAGAGCCCCAAACACTCTCACTAATCACCCATTAATTGGAGTGGGGCATACCAAGTATGCACACCTGGGCTGTACTTTCCTTCATCGAATTATATGGGTAATGAGACATTAGGATTTTTTCCGAGGCTAACTATTGTTCCTTTTACACTAGGTATCTCTTAATATTGATAAATTGCATCTTCCAATTTATGGGACACTGGGAAAAGGCAATCCATACTCAGAGACATAATACCCCATCATATTATGTGGGTAACCGATACTTTTGGAATTTTTCCCTATGCTGATTATAGATCCTTGTGATGTAAACTACCTCTGCTTATTGATAAGGTGCATCTTCCAGTTTGAATTCAGTAGGAGAAAGGCAACACACACAACAACACTCCCCACACTGTAAAACCAAATTGTAGTAGTATGAATGCAGATCTCAGGGGTTTACTTTTGTATGCTAATCTACTGCAATCACCTGTTATCACATCAAATGAGTTCTAGATTTTCTAGGAAGATCAAATAACTACATTCCCTTCAATCTATAGACGACTGGTGGAGGACCGACATTCTTCCCCTTGGTCGCTGGTGATGACATTGGCTTACATGTTTGCTGCTTCTGTTACTCCAGCTGGCACCTTCCATACATTGAAATTGGCACTCCTGCTCTCACTTACTTCATGTTCATCAAAAAAGGTCAAGCTGTGAATAGCTTTCATGTAACTCCTTTGTGTAGCATTCTGTGTTACTGTATTTATGATTACTGATCAGTTGGTATTCTGAACATTATCACTCACATTATTTACCTGTTTTTCATATATCAGCATTTGTACAACTGAAAAGATGTGTCCATTTCTGGTAATATAACAGAACTTACTGAATCAGTAATAGTAGACTATACATATGAGAAAAGAAAACTTTCATTAATGGTGAGTTTATTCTCAGGCTGGGTTAGCAGTTCTAGGTGTTGGCAGCAACACCACCCTACTGCTACGCCTTTTATGGTACAGTGCTCGTTTTGCCCCTCGTGGTGTAATCCATTCCTCCTTGGATTCTGTTACTGCTAACTGCACTAAAGACAGTGAGGGTAATATATGGGTACATGGAGGGTCACTTCTCATGGCTCATGGTGGAGTATGTGTTCTGGGAGACTTCTCTAAGTTCAAGAAGGAATCTCAAGAAGCAGTATGCCGAGGTAAGCCCTTAGATATTTATCATAAAAGGGGGATTTTCAAATGGAAACATGGGGACTTCTGTGATAAAAAGTTTTGTTAGGTTTGATAAATCTAACACATTTCTAGATCATGTTTAGGGACTTTCTTCTACTTTAAAAGAAGTTTCTTTTTCATTAAAACCATATAGTTCACTTAATATTGTTAATATGTGATGCTTAGTCTTACTCTCTTCTGTACCGCTGAGGTATTGGCACAAATTTTTTTCTATACATATTCACCATTTACCGTGTAGGGGAGGTAGTGTCGAGAACAGAGGACTGAGCCTTAGAGGAAAAAAATGTATTTGCAAGAAAATATTTTCATTTCCATATGATATAGATTGTTCCCTTTATTCTAAGTTGGTTTTCCAATGTAAAATAATATGCAAAATCAGTACTTTGGGTACCAATAATCACTCTTGCTTCATGTCAACAACAACATAAAAAAGGTTTAAAAGAATAGTGTATCTTAATTTTCCATATGAATATTAAAGACTAATTGTCTTGAATTAGGTTAAGAAAAAGGTAAAAAAAAGAATAAGAGATGCTTCAAGAGGTTTAACTGATAGAAAAAGTAGTACTTGGAAACATGAGTCAAAGGTAAAATTGTTGGAAAAATAGAAAAAAGAAATAGCAAAATAACCAGATTTGGTGTATATTGCTGTGTTGGAAAATGTGTGACTGTCCATTAAGTAACAATGCTCTGTGAGTATGACTCTAGGAAATAATAGCAAAAGATAGGACAATTCCTATACTTTTTCAAGTGAACACTTCCTTTACTGATCAAGACCTGTTGGTCTATCACATGATAAAATAAAAATGCCTTTGTTATTTTTTTTCTTTTGTGACAGCTCTGGAGAGTGGAACAGTCCAAGTTGAGCGTGCCACATTTGTCCGCCAACATATGCCTGCACTAACATACCCACTACGTGCTGCTGCATGGGCATGCTATGACCCAGTTCGTGCCTGTAATCATGCATCCAGAGAGTCTATTGACAGCTTCTTACATGTGCCACTAGGGGACCTTAAAAAGTCTGTTACTGAGTGAGTGTTATGAAGAAAGTGTATACATTAATAGGAAGTAATTTGTCAAGAGCTTTTGTTTTTAATACTTTTTTTTTAAGATAACATAATGACTGCCACACTCCCACAAACAGTAATATTTGTCTATAGAAAATAACATACAAATTTATTCAAAACATCAAAACAAAGATATGTTCACTCTGGCCCTTGCAAATGGCACCAGTGTACCTTGTGCTCCCTATGCTGTCCAGGTATTAGTAAATAGCAAGAGATGGTTCTTTGCAAGAAGTTGCTCAGATGGGTTAATATATGTTTGCTTCCTACTTCAATATGGAAGCAGTAAGCTATATACCTATCTGTATCTCTGATGCCCATTCCCTCTGGGAACTTCCTTAAGGGGAAGGACATGACAAAAGAATTGCCATAACTGTTGAACTCCAGTGTTACTTCTTTGCCTTAAGTATCTTACCCTTAACACGCTCATGGGAAAGGGCAACTCTGGCATAGTGTTTTTAGAGGATCATAATCCACCACCTACCTGTACCTTATGTTTCTGCCTAATGTTCCAACCTACTATTACATAATGTTCCCAGCTGATGCTCGTATCTTTTATTTCTATGTACTGCTCCTGTCTAACTTTCCTACCTATTACTTCTATATATTGCTCTTCCCATTCTACCAAAAGGCAGGGCTAGCACAAAGCACTCACCACAGGAAAATCTAGAGATAGGAAGAATAATTTGTGTGATTAAGTGTTGTCATATGTTATGTGACAAAGAGAGACTGCATGTTTTTGAAGAGAATGCCAGCAGTCCACATGTGGTTGAGGTAGAAAGTCAGTAACTTGGATAAGAGGAGTGCAGCTTGACCACTACTGAAGTGGTGTTAGCAGCAAGCAAACATAAAACTCAGTCTGTTGATCAGTTTTATAATTCAGTTGGTCTCTTCTTTTTATTTTCTTTATTGGCAAAGACTTACTCTACTTATGAAAAATGGATTCTGAATTCAGATGCACTGGATTTTTTTGAGCCCTTTAGTTATAAACCAAGAACAGTGTTAAGCATTTTTCCTTTCTATAATTGTGGTCATTATCCCTGAACTTTGATTACACCTTGGCAATTGAGGCCATAACTGGGAGGCATGGGGT
>JAUTXX010515416.1:0-11705 GCA_032273605.1 Panulirus laevicauda | reverse complement strand
TATATATATTGAAATGAAGCCAAGGGTTGTATGTCTATAATGCCTAACAATATTAAGAAAAATGATACAAAGCACGTGACTGGTTGAGTGGTTACTTGAGCTTTAGGATTATTGATTACCAGGGTCAATTATCAACAAGGCAATAAAACAATGACATGAAAACATCTAAATTCATGAAAGACATGAAAAACAGTCATACAGCTGACCTGGGTCAGGGTAGATGTGTTTGTGGTAAAAACAGCCTTATATCCTTTCCTTGCAGCTACCTTCAGGTTCTCACATTCCATTATCTGAAAGAAAAACTTCCTGTATATACCAAATTTGAAAATACGTATGATCAAAGATACAGCACACAGCAAGAGGATCTTTTTTAACAGTCTCTTCTACTTCGTTGTTTTTCATGATATTAGTGCAGTAATAACTTGCAGAATATAATATAAACAAAATATCTTTTTCATAATAATTTTCATCAATGGACAAATGAAATTTATCATCTCACAGTGTAATTGATTAACAGAATCCTACTTTTTTAGTATAAATTGCCCTCTTCAATTTTGCAACCCCAACTCAAGGAAAAAGGCCAGTACTGTATTGAATACTAAACCAATGTAAGGATACTCTTCTGATCATACTTTTGCCAAGATAAACTTATGAGTATTTTTGTTTTCTTTTTTCAAATGGACGAGAATTCAGTGACAACAGCTCAACTGCTGCATTACACAGTTACTTACGTTACTGCTAAGTTACTTATTCTTTTTCATATTCTCTCTATAATTCCAGTCATTAAACATTTATTCAGTCAACAAAAGTTGACAACAGTTTACTTTTACAGTTTGCTTCAACATAAAAAAAAAAATCTATTTTATCCAAATTTTATATCAGTCTAGCTGAACAATTCTATCTCATTAGCATAAGGATGAGGTTTGCCCACAAAAGAGAAATACTGGGAGAAGAACTCTGGCATCCTTATGATCAATGATGAGTTCTCCTCATCACTTCCAGGCACTTGTAGCAAGAACCAGAACTTTTTTCCTGGTGGATCCTTGAGGCAATGGTCAATGACTGAGTTCTTTTAAACCACCTCAGAGATCATCAGTTCTGAATATTTCTTGCATGAATTCCAATATATAATATATGCACACCATAGATTATTACCAAATTTTATGATAAGGCAAAGAAAAAGCTATGGCTTCAAAGCCATAGCCTGTAAACTTACCTGTATAAGTTCAACATTCTCAGCTGGTCCAAGTTCTAGCAGTGTTCCCATCATAAAGCTGTGTACGACAGTTCCAACCTCCTCTAGCAAATTACTTCTGAAAAGGAGAGTGGACAGATCTAAGACAGTCAGTATGTCCGATAGAATGACAGATTCTAATATTGATTAACATAACAAATTCAAAGTACAGTAGATTAAGTGGTGTGAATAATGAAATGATTGTCACTTATGAATATTGTAAATGATCGCCCAAGTTACCTACCTCTCTTTTTGATATGCTATTTCTTTTGTTTAAGACATAAAGAATCTGCTACTGTATTCTGCATGTTAAGATTTATTCACTTTAAATACAGCTACATACTATATAACATAAGTATATATTAAGAACATAGAAATTATATTCTTTATACGCTAATTTGCCTAAATATTTTTTTCTGGCTATTCAATAACACTGTTCAGGAATGTAACTAAAACATTAAATGATTTGAGTACCTTCAACACTTGAATAATCAAGATATCCAGCAGTTCAATATTACAGACAATAACATTCACTACAAAGGTAAATGGGGAATGGGTGGTTGGGCTACGCAGAGACAAGGGCCCATGCCAGGTTAAGCCCTAGTGAATCTCTAACGACATAACAAGGAACGGAAAGCATGGTGGTGTCATTAGTGTTAGGTTAATCATGAAAATATAGCAAGAAACATATTTTTTGACATATGTGGTGTAAACATCTTCCAAACTCTCCCATATGGGGCAGGATCTCTGTGCAACCACATAAGGTCATTGAGAATTCATTTATAATACTATCATTATAATTATTCTTATATACAACTGTTTCTCCTGCCCTAGTGAGGTAGTGTCAGGAACTAACAAATGAAAGCTTTATCTGGACATAACCACTCTCTGGCTATCATTCATGATGCACCAAAAACCAAAGCTTTCATCCATGGCCAAGCCTCACAGACTATTAGTATCATTTTAGTGTTATCATCATTGTCATCATTATTATTTCAAATTCTCTATAATCATAAATTTTGGACACTGTACTTTAAACAGTGCCAAGGATAATTCATAGCATCATGAAGTACAATCAAAACAAGAAATAGAGGGGAATGAGACAATTTACTTAGTAAAAACAATAAATGTCTATAAAAATAATTTCCAGCATTAATCAGGGTGAACTCAACATTCCAAAGTACAATCCTAGAGAGAGGTCCAAGTTGTGTGTCTGATCCAGTAACTCAATCACTTTTGTGAAATCATTATTCATCGTTTCACTAAGTGATCTTGAAGAATGGGTGGCCCAGATAAAAAGTAATCTTGTAACTCTGTCATCTCTTTCATTGTATATTTGTCTGTCAGATTCTTACACTATATTGCCTTCATTTTGTTTATTCACCCGTTGTTCACTGATGTCATTGGTAGTTTCCTTGATGCCTGTTCCACATCTGTTCCGGCCTAAGACCCAAGTTCCTCTATTGTCAGTTACTGAGGAGTGTATATTGGTTGCGGCTGTAGTATGAGGATTAGCTTTTGATCCAACAAAAAGGATGCTAGATGATCCAAATCAAGAGGTAAATGTACTTGAACTCCTATCTGGATGTATCTGTTGTGGATTGTGAGCTGTGACTGACCCTGATTGATGCTGTCTGCTGCTCTGCTCAGGTTCTTCTGGGATGAACATTGCTCATATATTATGTATTTCTTTTCAAAGTTAATTTCTATCTTCAACTTTTGATTTTGTAGCTGAAGGTGGAAATCTTTCCCTTATTGAATTCTGACCCATTCTTCAAAGGGATCCACAGCAGTTGTGCTTTCCACTAGAAAGGTAGTCACCTGGTGCACTGCTTGTTTGTCGTGCCATTTTCTCCACTGAATACGTGTCACAATTATTTCAGAAGGATCTGTTTTTTTGTGTACTTCACTATAATTTTCTAAGAGGTTGAGCATCAGCAATTCACTACGATGAGGCTTCAGGAGCCTTCATCTGCATTTCCCTTGTCAGTAGCAGCAAGAAGTGTACTTCAGGGATCCACATGAAGCTCCTGGCATGGTATGACACCTATCACAAGGTTCAAGGCAGTGAGACAGGAATGAACTGCATTCTCAGAGAATCTCTCTCTCTCTCTCTCTGAAGCTTTGCTTTAGACCTCAGTGGACAGTTCTGATTCCAAACACAATTAACTCCAGAGCAGTTGGGACATACAGCTTGCACTACCTTTCCAATCCTTACCTTTACCAGTAAACCCTACATTTCTCTCCTGTATGTGCACCTGATTATCATGTGCTCAAACATTTGCCACATAACACTCTTGAAGTTTTGAAAGGTACACCCAATATTTGTTAAAACCACACATGTCTACCTTTACTCTCTTCAGCATCTCTCCTACACAGTGCAAGATCCTTGCTTGGGATGTTACTTTCGCCCAAAATCCTTGTCTTACACCTGTGGAAATTTCTCCAACACACTGACGGGATTATCCATAGCACATCCAAGCAGAGTATTTTTTGTCAGTTCATTTAGATGTAGCTGTACTAGAGTAGTTTCCTCTTCTCTTAGCGACTGGTCTTTCTTTAAACTTCCTAAGCTTGATGGTTACATGAAGTTATAATTGGCTTTCCCTTGAGGCTACAGTATGTGGAAAGGTTTATTTCTTTATGGTTTTGCAAAGTGATCTCCAGAAATTTTGCTCTGGTTTCCATGTTAGGTTCCTCTTGGAAACTAACATAAAGAGTGGTTCTTCCTCTGATGGTCTGGGGAGCAATGTTTTGCATCTCTTTACCCTTCACATTGTTTAGCTAGCAGTATATGCCTTAAGTAATTTCTGCTGATGAATTCTAATAACTCAGTGCAAAACGTTCATGTATCAGGATATCACCTGGCTAGCCAGCACCAAATGTAAACAAACCCAGAATGTTCAACACCTGTGTGGCTTCAATATTCATCATATGGTAGTGAAGCAGTGACAGCATACATTGCATCTCCTAATCTACCATTGATGTAATAAAATAAATTATACAGCCTTGGGACAATCTTTATGGGACCCCTGAAGCTTCTAGGCAGCGCCCTAATCAGGAGGAGGGAAATGATGGACTCCTTTGGGGCAAAAATTTTCTCAAATGAAACCATATTCCTTTTCAGCCACTGACAATGATAAAACCTCACCAAAAGTGACTTAACTCACAGTGTAAATACATGCAAACGAATTTCAGCAACACCTTAATGATGCAGTATATAAATCTTATGCAACTGGTAAGCTCCATGGGACTGAGAAGTAGAATTAGAAAGCCCTACAAATGTCTTACATAATTGTAGCCAAGACAGGACTGCTGTCCTGAATTCCCAAACATCACATCATTTTCTACGTCATTTGCTTTTATATATAATGCAACTTGGCTACTAGTGTAAATTACAGTAAATGACAATTATTGCAACATCTGAAAGCCAACTAAAACAAGATGAAATTGAGGAGCAAAATATTTTCTTTTAGTATCAAATTGTGTTAATTTTAACACTCTGGAACCCTTTCAAGAGAATTTTGGTTTATAGAAATAAGATATATTTTTTTAGATGTAAAGCTCTACCTCCAGTTTCTTGGTTGATCAAAATTGGATATCTGATAAGTGTAGCAGAAATCTGAAGCTTTCATTACTATACTGTTTGATTTGGAGAACATTTACTTTTGACATGAAAATTCCCAGCTTATTACATTGCTTTTAGGTTTTTTTATTCAGAATTTTGATTTTCAAACAAAACTCTTACATTAGGAGGTAGTTAAGTTGTCGAAATAAGATCTGGGATTTAAGAGTAGTATTTCACTTTATTAGTCATGGTATCATGCCTTGGAGTAATTTAATAACTTTCTAAGTTTCTCCGCTGGTCAAGAGGTGTCCATTCTTTATGCCCCTTTATGGTATGTGAAAGTAATTCAGATGATATATGGTATTAGTTTAGAAATTCAAATCATAAGGAACTTAAATAAATTTTGTCTGAAAGAATGTTGGGCAATATATTCTCTTTACATTTTTCCATAAGTAACACCAGAATCAAAAGATTTAAAGTTTTAAGTAATTCATTACATCAAACTTGAATCTTATAAGTTAGGTGGTACAAAACGGGAGGAAAGTCAGTTACAAGTACACTACATAAGAAAGGTTGGCAAAAAGTGGCATATATTCTACAGAATCTTCTAAAGGTTTTCAGGGTTAAGAAAAAGAAAAATCTCTTACAAATCACACACTTCTTAACAAGAAATCTGACAAATTTTTCTCACTTTTAGCTTACTGTAACTTCTATTTGTATGCATACCATATATAATAATTCAACTCTTGAGCATAATGGTACTCTTCACGCTTGGGTCATTACTAGGCTATCATATCTCAGGGGTATGCTTGGCCATGATATCTCAGGGGTATACCTTCTTCATGCTCAAGAACTGAATGGTCATGCTGAAAGGTTGTGCCACTGTGCTAAAGAATCATACTTTCATGTTTGTAAAATTAAGGTAGCATATAAATCATGCTGCTTCAGGTGAAGATTTAAGGTCTCAGATTCCTCACCTCACTGATGCCTCACAGTCTTCTAAGAAGTTAAGAATAAGTTCAATCCGAGGAGCCAAATCCTTCACTGAAGGTTCATCTCGTAGGTCACAGTTTAAAGAACATGCAATAATTTCACTTGACCCTTGTCTCGTCAGTACAAAGCTGTTGATGTAAAGGATATATTTCAGAAACATAGGAAATGAAGAAGCTATTCTTTATCAGAACCAAAAGTTGTGTGAAAAACAGAAAAGGCAGGTAGAAGGTTTTCTTAGTCTGGCTTCAAGCGGGTGGAAAATTTTCTTGGTTCAGGTTTAGTGTGGTGGAAGGTATTTTTGGTCCAGGTTCATGGTGGTGAAAGGTTTTCTTGATCTGGAATTATGGTAGTGGATGATTTTTTGGTTCAGGGTCAGGGTGGTGGAAGGTTTTTGTGATCCTGGGTGCAGGTGGTGGTAGGTTTTCTTAGTCTGGAGTAAGGGTTGTGGGAGACTTTTGTAGTCCAGGACCAGGGTGGTGGACAGTCTCCTTGATCCAGGATCTGGAAAAAGGAAGGTTTTCTTGGACTAGAGTCAGGATGGTAGTTGGTATTCTCATTCCAGGGTCAGGGTGGTGGGTTTTCTTGGTCTAAAGTCAGGGTAGTGGAAGGTTTCCTTGGTAAAGAGCCAGGATGATGGAAGGTTTTCTTGATCCAGGGTCATGAAGGGGGGAAAGTTTTTTTTTTGTCCAAGGTCATGATGGTTGAAGGTTTTCTTTGTCCAAGGGCAGGGTGGTGGAAGATTTTCTTGTTTCATGGTCAGGGTAGCAGAAGGTTTTCTTCATCCAGGGTCATGGTCAAGGTGGATGCACACTGGAAGAATAGTCTTTATTCATAATCAATGTACTTCACTTTTTTTGTGTTCATAGTATATAAAAAATACTTAATCCCACCACCATTGCAATACTCACCTCAAATCCTTTTCTACCAGGTAATCAAATATTTGGTTCAGCAACTGTACATACTCCCAACATTCAGAGTGGACCCACTGCTCCAGGTCTCCTTTCTGAGCAAAACTTTCGCTGAGTAGGCTGTGGAGAGTTAGTAATACACTTTGGTAATATTTCCGGTAAAATAAAATGGTGAAAAAGGTTGGGTTATGTTAGATTTAAGCCTTTGTGGTCAAGTTTTAACAAAATTTTTTTTAGCTCAAAAATTTTAAAGGATGCCAGCCACCTTAACTGTTTTTGTCTTCTTTTTTATTATTCTAGTGATAAAATGAGCAAAGTGTGGTGTGCAGTAAACATCTATACACTCTAATTAAATGATGTATCATTACACAGAACCAGACACTGGACTGCAATAAGACAAAGGCCCATGCCAAGTTTGGACCTTACAAATCCTTAAGAGGAACAGATTACTATGAATGTCATATATTCAAAATAAATTCTCTCACGTTAATACAGCATCTTTGTGACTGTGATTGAGTATTGAACATGAGTACTGGTGGTCCTCTGTTGCCAATGTGCAAGGTTTAGTCACCAAGGAGTTGCTCTGCTTATTTATCATCATCATCCTTGATATGTCCCCAAGAGTCTCTGCCTTCATAAACTGGCCAATTCCTGTAAAAGGATACTCATCTGAGTACCTGAATACAAAACTTTCTAAAGCATCTACATGAGCACATGACTACTTTCTGTAAAAGACAGTATTCAAAATTTCAAAGATCGGTGTAATGTGACACTGGTATGCTGTGATGTATTTGTTACTTCTGCGTTGATGCATTATTTAGTATGTTTAGCAATTTTCATACATAGTTTTTTTTTTTCTCTCTCTTGTGTAGTAAGGCATGCATATTTTGGTATGTGGCTCAGTACTGAAAGAAGCATAATATAAGAAATGAAAGAATTAACATTTCCACTTGGATGTACCAGGTCTGAGTTGCCTGCAGCAATATCTCTAAGAGCCTGGGTTGCTATCACTATAGTCCAATGATATACTAATGTAGGTTCATATATCCACAAAGTATATCATAATGACATCTTAACAGTAAATGAACGAAATACTGTTTTTACTTTCTTGATATACGGTAAGTGAACATGGAAATCCTTCCCTTTTTATTGGATCCTGAACTCTATAGATTATGTTTCACACTTAGTTTCTTTGACGTTCTTTTCATCTTTTCCATCTATAATATATTCCTACACTTCTTACTTTCTCTTTAATTGCATCAAACAATGTTTCAAACACATTTTAGAAGGTACAGAATGATTTGTTAATATTCTAAACAAATCACAGAAATATTAACCCTAATATTATGTCATAGCTCAGGGATGGATCTCACAAAAGTTTAATTAACAGTTCCACTTGCCTATGCTGTATCCAAGATCCTGAAGATATGTTACAGACAGCACTGAGTTGAGAGAGTTCCCACCAATCTCAAAGAATGAAGTGCTGATGGAGAGCTTTGTTCCCCTGGTAAGTGTTGGACCCAACACACGAGCAACTGTGAGTAAAAGGGCTTGAGCTTTGGCCTCATCCTCTGGACTCACACCTGTCAGGTCTATTTCTACCCCTTCCTGATTTCCTGTTAAGTATTAGAGTTTGGAATGAGAGAACATTTTCATCAATTCTTGGCAGGATATACCGCACTTGGTTCATTTAGACCTATCAACTGCCAGGGTCATCAAAGAAATCAATTTCATTTATAACTAACAATTGAAAAACCTGAGCAACTTCATCAGGTGTTCAAAATGATTCTGTGACTGCACAAGCTCTTGCTACATATACAGCCTATGACTTACATACATATAAAAAAAGATACTTTTCCTGTGGCTGGAATTTAGTAAATGTTATGCTAAAGAGTAGAGTACTTTCATCAATAGAAAAACATATTATGAGACTGGAAGAGTTAAAAGATTGAATATCTGTGGATGAATTTGCATGTATGAATACAGAAACACCTGTCACCAAAAAATGATAGAGTATTATTTCTTCTAAAGTATCCAATTACTTATTAAAGCCCAGATGAATCTACACAGATATAATAAGTAAATCTATATATTCTGTACTTGTTTTCCATAGTTTTACCATAGAAGAGTACACCATTCAGCAAACTAAAGGTTCTGAGCTTTCCTCATTTTATCTTCTAGGGAGACTATATCTTGCACCCAGCTTTCTCCAACTTACTTTAAACCTAATTCACCAACAGAGGCTTAAACAACATTATCTAAATATTCCAAATTTGTGAACCTGGTCTTACTCTCTACAGTAAAGACATTCTTACCTGATGTTTTTTCCTCGTATATCTTCAGCAGTTGCTGGCGATCAACTTTTCCATTCACCAGCAAGGGAAGATCCTCCACATAGATCAGCTGATGTTACAAAAACCAAATGATTAAAAGGCTATACTGATAAGTTTAAAGAATGTCCTTTTCATGTCTAATTTTATTCTTGAATATGAACATGGGAGCTTGCAAACCAATAAGCATACAGAGAAAAACAGGATGTGTGTAACAGTATAAGCTATAATGTCCTAAATGTATCTAAACTTATTTTTATCATATTACTACATTAGAAATTAACACAAAAATTAAGACTTTTTTTTCAAACTCAATCACCATTTCCCACGTCAACAAGGTAGTGCCAGAAACAGGTAAAGAAATGTACTTAACAAATTTAGAACATTATTTCTGCATTATTTCCCTTACCACCATCAGCATGCCATTTCTAAGGTCAGAGTCTCTCTCTCTCTCTCTCTCTCTCTCTCTCTCTCTCTCTCTCTCTCTCTCTCTCCTGCTTAACTGTTGGTTCTAGGGTAGGACATGTTGTTGGGCATTTAGATGCCATATCAACAAACACAAACACAGCAGGTTGCAGGAATACTGAATCACCAGGTTTATCTAAATCAGACAAGTAGCACTGATCTGCATGCAATGGTGGTACTGCAAGACTGACATGCTGGTGGGAATGTGGTGCACTCCACCCAGGACCCACACTTATTGCATCTACCAACTCTCACTGAAGTTTTGACACATTTTCTACTGCACACATCTATATAGCAGCAAATTCTGACTGTATTAAAACAGGGTTCCTTGCAAAATAGCAAAACGGCATATAATGGTCCCACATAAAGCAAGGGATACGTGTAATCATAATCATTCCCTACATATACAAAATTACAGTGACAAATCAGGCAACAACAAACATAGCCCTTTACATCTAGTTCTTTTGTCTATGTCTGGATCAATGAATATTCCCAGCAGCAACTCTGATTGCTTACCTGTGGCTGCATGTATGGCTGAAGATGGGATGCCAGCTGTAATTTCAACACCTCTGGCACCAGCTCATCATCATGACTTGTATAGAAGGCAACCAAAGCCTGAAGCAAATCATAAAAGGATACAGTAAACTTGAATATGCACAATGGAATAAACCTATTAGTGTTTCTACATCCAAATAGCTCTCTCTGACTGTTTAGCAAGAACAATTATGCAGTTTCCTCCATACATTCACGTTTTTCTAATGTCTTCCATATAGACACTTGTCTCTGCATACTCTTTTATGTTACATATCAACATCAGTCTATTTTCTTCTCTCCATTCCTTTGATTTACTCACATACTTGTCTGTTTTTTCCTCCCATTCTCTTTCTATGTCAATTCTACTTCAGAATTTTGTTCTTAAGTTAACCATTCACTACTTTTCTCATTCTGTACCTGATTCACACATCCTCAGCTAGTCACAACACAGACCTTATGAGAATGACAATTCAAACCTATAAATGTTTACATGCATTTTCATGCACCTTGGTCAGTTGTACATTCTATGTCTAATAAAGGATGGTTCTGAAAATAGTCTCCAAAAGGAATCACTTATTTCTGATTAATGACTTTAATGATCTTATGCTTACCACTTACGTGAGACACCAACCTGGTTGACTTCTCCAGAATTGTAACACAGGATGTAAGCCTTATCAACCCCTTTCACTTTATGGAGTGCAATCTCCACTTCATTCATATCCACTCGGTGACCTCGGATCTTAATCTGAGAGTCTACTCGCCCCTCAAACACTAAGACCCCATTCACAATTCGTCCAAAATCCCCAGTTCGGTACAGGATCGACCACTCTGATGGAAGAAAATAGTCAAAATGAGATATGATAAAAAAAGAGAAAATGAATTTCATTATTAAATGGTCACAAAATATTCTATAAAAAAAAGGTCATGGTAAACTGACCTGGGTCATCAGCATATCTATCAGCGATGAACTTGTCTGGCTGTGCACCACCAACATAGCCACTGGCCACACTAAGGCCACCTGCATAAACCTCACCAATATGGCCATCCTTGACCTCCTCCCCATCAGCATCCAACAAGTAAATCCAACAGTTCATGATGGGACTTCCTGAAAATGATTCATCATCTGTCTTCAGTTGTGTTCTTGAGAAGAGTGATAGTACAATGTCTTATGAAATAATGATCTTGTAATTATTTCATAAATCCAAAAGAAGCTTCATCTAAATCTAGTAAGAAGATTAGATGAAGTAAAATGAAACTGAAACATAATAAGAAAAATAATAACTGCTACACCTTCATGGTGTATGAGTTAGCATTTCTGACTGTGACACATTCATAGGCTGCCCATTTTTGTCAAGTGCATAGCTTCAAATCCTGGCTGTGAAAGTCAATCGACACTCAACCCAGCTGTTCGTCCAACCTCAGGGGTTGGTCGATAAAATGGCTAAATGGCTCAGGCTAGGGAGCTGTGGTTTCAGTGCCCTATACATGACAGCGAGACTGAGTGTTAAGGAATGTGGCCTTTGTTGTCTTTTCCTAGCGCAACCTCGTGCGCACGCTGGGGGAGGGGGTTGTTATTTCAGGTGTGGCGGGGTGGCGACGGGAATGAATAAGGGCAGACAGTATGAACAATGTACATGTGTATATATGTATATGTCTGTGTATGTAGATATATG
>JAUTXX010515405.1:0-11705 GCA_032273605.1 Panulirus laevicauda | reverse complement strand
CATTCCAATCCACTCGAAGCTTCTTTGAAACCTTCTTCACCTCTGGAGATTAATAAATTTCATGGGGCGAGGTGTGTGAGCGAGCCCCCAAATGGTATTCTGCTTACGACCACCACGCCACCGATCCGTTTTCTGTCTCAGTTTGAGATAAGGCAGCGGCCCTGGGCAACAGGGTGCTTCTGCCGAACGACGGGGCAATTATTCTATAATCATATACTTTTGCCATGAGCCTTCGCCAGTGCTCTGAACCATACGCAACAAGTACTTCATCACTGATTCCTCCACCATAACCCTTAATACCAGGTGGTAAAGTCGCGTTACTACTCGTCGTATACGAAAGAAAACACAATAAAGTCGTCTATTATGTCCTGCCTCTGACCCCCAGCACTGAGAATGTTATTCAGTATTCGTAAGGCATTTACGTATGCACGATCGACACGAACGAGAAAACGATTACAGACCCGGTAAGTACAAACTTAACTAACTACACGTCGCAGTTATTATCAAAATCTAAGTACACTTACGAAACTACTGGTATATCTAACCCAAACAGCTGATGACTTTAAAAAAGTTCTTATATCCGGAGGCAATAACTTAAGATGTGTTACAGGACTCCACCGGCAAGTGGTTACAGCAACAGTTGAAAAGTCCCATCCGCTGAGGTAGTACCCAATTCAAGAACTCCTCTCCTTCCGACGGGGACTGTCGCTACCTTGCTCCTGCAAGATGCGCAACCTCAATGCTGCGAGGGATTGTTAATAGGGGTCCTAGAGCTGCCTGGCAATGATAAATAACTTAAAGATAAGGCCTCATCCATTCCCTTTACCAATCTCTCGTCTCCCTCCACTTTCTAAAGTGTATAAGGTAAGCACATATCTTTAAACCTTTACTGGAGGGGCACTTAAAATCTTCACATCACACTTAAGAATGTATGTAATACTTCCACAAGCTTCTCTGTGTCTCTCAACAGAGGACAGTTCAAGGTGGAATCACGTCTCATTAGGTCTACCAGCACCAGGTTAATCTTCTCTGATCCATCTTCCTCTCAAGCCTTCAGAGTAAAGTCTTCGTGTTTCTGACGAGGAGGAGATGAGAACCTAACCTTCCTCTTTTTTTTTCCACAGGCTTCATCATGTCTCTCATATTTTCTCAGCTCACTGGGTCCTTTTTTTTTCAGTGGTGTAATCTCTGTTCATTGGCATCTCCACGTTTTCTTGAAAGCACTTCAAACCTCCTTCATGCATATCTCTTTTATAGCTGTCTTTGCTTCCCTTCCTCCTATGTAACTTATCTCTTCTTCTAGATGTTAATTCGCTTAGTCACTCTTCCTTCCACTTCATATGCTACTTTTATCTACCTTGAGATTAATCTACATTTCCCTTCACTTTCGCCAAAACCATCCGTATTTTCTGCATGAAATTTCCCGTTTCATTCCAATTGTTTCTTTCGCTCCTTGGTCTTCATGCCTTAGTCGTTGGTGCCGCACAATGCTGAGGTAGGCTTTAGTCTGCTTGCTCTAGTAATTAGCTAGAAACATTAGGTAGAAGTAGTAGGTAGGAATATTAGGCATTTGGTAGACGTAGTCAGCAGGAACATTAGGCAGGAGCCTCTGCAAACACTGCGTTAGAGATGCCTTCAGCCAGTGGCCTGTTAAGGGTGAGGCACTAAAGGCTAAGAAGTGACACTGGAGTTCACCAGTTGGATAATCCCTTGAGGGAGTTCCAGGTGGGACCAGGCGTCAGGAGATATCGATAGACAGACAGATCTAGTTATCAGCTCACTCGCTTCTCCGTGCAAGTTTCTCGGCAAGCTAACAATTTCTTCGTTTCAACGAACTGTTTAACTCTCGCCTTTACCATCAATGTTAATTTACATACAACGAACGTGCTACGTGGCTGCTTGACTGTCTTCCCATAAGGAGTTCTTGAAGTCGAAAGCTTCAAACTTTACGAATCCAACTTTGGCCAAATTACTCTCCTCTTCAGTTCGTGATAATTGTTTCAGTTCTTCAAGTCACCGAGCACTGGGTTCTCTCTATCTCTTCTTCGTGGTCTTTGGCCTTCATATCTCCCTTGTCACATATTCCAGTCGACTTCCCTTTCGTTATTTATATCTTAACCACTTCTTTTGTCTAAGTTATAATGTCTTTGAATAATCTCCATTATTCTTCCCTCTAGTTTGGGTAATCGACTGAACGCTTGGCGCAATGCGATGCTTCCTTCGTCTGTCGCAGTTTTCTTCAATGAAGACGAGTTCACTGGCAGTCAGGTGGAGAGAGAGAGAGAGAGAGAGAGAGAGAGAGAGAGAGAGAGAGAGAGAGAGAGAGAGAGAGAGAGAGAGAGAGATAATACACCTTTTCCATTTGTCTAAAATTCTATACCTCACGATCACTCAAATACTCCAAGAGGCGTACCCTGAAATCTACCCAATGCAATGGTCAATTAAAGGACGCAAATGTACTCCAACGTTCTTCTTCACGAATCAAAAGCCTCAATTTCCGAACTGCTAAGAGTTTCGACATTGCTGACAAACTACCACAATGAAAAATATCTGTCCAGAGAATAATGCACGTTACATTTTCACCCGCCTTTCAGAAGTAAATAGATATTGAGGTTGTCAAATATCAAACGATCCTGAACTGAAAATAATCAGACCAACCTAAACCCCCCCACCCCTAAACTGCTCTACGTTATTAATTATGCTAACCCTATTATTCTAATGATTAAGAGGAAATATAATTGAAATTCAAAAGTTACGTCATAATGTCTGTATGTGAATTACTCTAATACCATAATGATACCGTAAGCAAAAACAATATCTAATTGCACAACGTAATTGAATCATTGTGCAATCTGGATTTCGACACGCCATAATTTTACCATTCGAAGCTCTTCTCTGGAATACTCAACCCACACTGGAAAAAGCTGTTTGGAGCTTTTAAAACTACACCCGACGAACATAGGATGGGTCAGAAATGGGGACAATACAAGCGACCTTCGCCAGCAAAGAGGTGGGCCGTTTTAATAACTACTTCTTTCCTTTCAGGTCGAAGCTTTGGAACTCTCTACCTTCTCATGTCTTTCCCAATAACTATGTCCTAGCCCAATTTAAAAGACAGGTCTTTCACTTCCTCCAAAATTCAGAGATACTTCCCCTTGTCTCCTTTATTTTCCCTCTCATAATCCCCCCTATATCTCAATCAAAGGCCCGGCCTTGATGTGGACTTTTGGTCCGTGAGTGGAGCTTCAAACGCGGAGAATAGGCTAAGCCTTGACTGACCCATAGCAAGCCTGAGGAGGAACAGAACAGAATCTGTGATCCAAGTCTTCAACTTATCCCTTCACATCCATCTGTCATCGTTACCCCAGCGGCCACGGGTTGAAGATATGCGTTACCCCAGCGGCCATGGGTTGAGGATATGCGTTACCCCAGCGGCCATGGGTTGAGGATATGCGTGAGTGACGTTGCGGAGGTTGTATGCCCCTGATTCCCACAATTAACATGGGAATCGAGCGATGATAATAGATAGATACAGAGATAGATAGACCTGTCAACTCTTATCGACCTGGACTGACACACACGCCAACCTTCATACACACACCCAAGGACAATTATGTCCACAATTCGCACGTTTAAATGCCGTGCCAAATTATGAGTTTTCATGAGTGCAAATATATATATATACATATTCATCTGATACTGTTTCCCAATATAGCTTAAGTGATGTGTGGATTTTCTTGCCTGAGTTTTGCCAGACATGTATCCGTGTTTCATAAGGAAGCCAAACTGTAAATATATGCTTTGGAGCGAATTTCTTTCTCTCGAATTATATCATGCATATGCAACTAGGAAACTTCATATTCACTTAGGCGATAACAGTTCCATTACATGCAGATGTAAATCATGCATGAGAGCCACAAGCAGCATTAATTGAACGTACTTAAATACCTTTCATAAATGTTACCAACATATCGACAATACCAAAATGTTTCACAAACAAAAACCGTAGATTTATGAATGAAAAAATAAAACTGATCAACACCTACATAAGAACAAGGTTCAATTCAGATATCATTAACCAAGCAAAAATCTTAATCTATTTAACTATATCTGGCATAAGACGATTGTAACGGGATCCCATCCCTGTACCTTAAGTCATAAGATAAAGCTAATGTCTATTGTGCCAAGGAAGCAGTGAAAAGGTAGTTCCTACATCCCATATTCACAAAACAAATGCGTTCTAACCAGATTTGGCCGGATGCACTTTCGTCTGCCTTTCATATGCCATGAAAGTGAACAAGAGGAAAAGGCACATTCATCTGCATTCTAACATATACAATGAATGTGAAGGAGCGGAAAAGGAACACTCATCTGACTCAATACGCCACGAATGTGAGAAAAGGAACATTCGTGTCTTTATGAGCCACGAATATGAAAAAGGAACATTCGTCTGTCTCTATATGCCACGAATGTGAAAAAGAGGAGGAACATTCACCTGTCCTTCTATGCCACGAATGTGAAAAGGTAGAAGAGGAACATTCACACCTCTCTATGCCACGGATGTGAAGGACGAGGGAAAAGGGGACCATCAGTCTGCGAAGAGGAGAGAGGCATGAGGAATACATGTGGGGGGGGGATGTGGTCAGACATGCGTGCAGATCACCTGGGGAAAAAAGGAGGTTTCAGCCAATTCCCAGCGGAGCCAATCACTGCCACGCTTGACGAGTACATCCTGGGAATACGAATGACTTCAAAGTTTTATCGTGTTATATCGTCGGGCGGCTTATACCGGTCTCCGTATGTAATGATCCCACTTCCCTCGACATTAACATGAGAGGAAGTATCACGAATAATCATCACACTCATACCAGTACCTCTCTACTCCATCATGACGTCAAACAAACGTACAAATCACAGGAAATAAGTGAAGTGTTGAAATGAATAGCCTGTGGGGATTAGCTGTTGACATAGACCTCTGTTTACGATAGACTGTGCAACAGTAATTACATGACAGCTTCAGCGTGGACGTGCGCAAGGGAGGAGGGTGTTCGTCTGTTCCAGACGATGTACTTTGCTACTTTGCCCAGTATAAAGACGGGTATAAAGGGAGAAAGAATGATATAGCTTTGATTTCTGACCACGCATTCCTATACGAGCTCACGATCTTGCTCCTATCAACGGCTTCGCTTCCCATGGTTCCATTCGCTGCCATGTCCACTCTCGGATACCTAAAAAACACACCGTCACTTCCTCCAGATTCCCTCCATTTAAACTCCAACTCCAACGACCCTGTCTCTCTTTCTCTCTCTCCCCAGCAAAATCTAATAACCTTGATTTCATTCACGTTCACTCTCAGCTCGCTCTCGCTCTCTCTCCTCTTTCACACACTCTCCCAAAACTCAGTTCCAGCAATTTCTCACTCGAATTCTGCCATCAGACCCGCATCATCAGCAAACAGTAAGCGACTCACCCCTTAACCTCCCCAACCCCCGATTGTGGTATATCAAAACTGTCTAACGTGCTACTGTAAGGAAAATAATTACTTTTAGTCTTCTCCTGCCTTACCTTTATGCAGTCGTCCCATTTCTTCGTCCGTGGCCTCTCTGTCTCCATCATCTTCCCTCTCCTTCTGCTCTCGTATCTTGTGAACGGCTGGGGGGGTAGCCTCGTGGGATCGTGTGTCTGGCCGTGGAGTGATGATGTCTGATGGTGCGAAGCGCCTCCCCTGACTGGCATGGGTGGCGATAAGAACGCTCCCGAAGACGGGGGCGGCTTATCAGAATTTTGCAGATAAACATGTGTCAGTAATGTCATATCAAAAACAAGAGACAAGATGCAAGAAGAATTCTGAACTTCCATCTGAGTCAAAGATGTTCTATCCAACATCACCTCTACTGTTTCCTTTTCTTAAATAATACATAACTATACATCAACTGAAATTCGAAGATATTAGATATTTCTATATACTTTATAGAGAAGACTTCCAGCCTGAATATGACTGTTTATATTCTACCATTCCGTAGATGTGAGTTCAGACTTCATTCATGTACCACACATGCACACGGAAATGCTTAAAAGGTCACATGACAGTAAAGTATGACAGAGATCCTACACAAGGAAAGTACTCACCAGTCAGTTCTTGGTTTGTTGAGGTGGTTGCCATGCAGCAGCTGAGGTTGGTTGTCTTCTTTAAACAAGGAAAAAAAAAATCCAACGGGAATCAAAACAAAGCCAATCAAGTCCAGTCACCTAAGGCTAGCACCAAACCGGCATGACAGAAAACAACAACGATTGCGTGGCTAACTTAATCAACAAACACCACTGTTTCAAGGCACCCCAGCTAAGCCAATCAACTCCCTTCTTCAGTATAGATACCTGAATGTGGAGCATCGGGAGGGATAACGTCAGCCAATCAACTCCCTTCTTCGGTATAGATAACTGAATGTGGCTTATCGGGAGGGATAACGTCAGCCAATCAACTCCCTTCTTCAGTATAGATAACCCAATGGAGCTCACCGAGATAGAAAACGTCAAAATGGGCGACGATGAACACTGTGTACCTCCACTGAGCTGGGATACAAGTCGTTTGTCTGACAACTCTGACCCCATCTTCACTGCCGACAATGTGTGGTTGTCACGGATGACCGAACAAGCGTCAAAATCGAATCCTCACATTTCCTCCCGTTTTTTTTTTAATGAACATTTAACACAATATAAAAATACAAACCCAAAGTACGTTTAAATAAACACAAAGCAGAAATGAATATGCAACATATACGTTGACACATTAGCACAGTATTGATGAAAAAATACAAATCCAAAATACATTTCCATAAACACAAATCAGAAATGAATATGCAACATATATGCAGAGGCATAAGGCACATATCATCATATATAAAAGTACCTACCTTTCAGAACACATAATAAAGATCAAGACAAAATACATCAATAAAGGCATTCATTAAAGGCAGGGTATTTGAATAATGAGTACCTACCTTTCAGAACACATAATAAAGATCAAGACAAAATACATCAATAAAGGCATTCATTAAAGGCAAGGTATTTGAATAATGAGTACCTACCTTTCAGAACACATAATAAAGATCAAGACAAAATACATCATCGAAAGCATTCATTAAAGGCAAGGTATTTGAATACTGCAATAAAAGCAATGGTTCAAACATGGTAACAAACTTGGTATGGGGGAAGGTCTAGATGTCATACAGTGGGCACGTATAAGGATCGCTTGGCATCATCTGTCCACAGGTATTTTTCGCTCTCTGGGCCATGAAGGGAATCCTCCACACCGACAGCAGTACCTGACGACGGTAGATTGTACATTACTAAATGCATATATCTCTGAAGGATATTTGGGGTAAAGGATCTATGTGTTAAAAGTGAAGGGAGGAAGGAGGAGGACTGGAATACCAAGAAGATGGAAGGATGAAGTGACAGGCTTTGGGGTAACGGGGCCTAAAAATTCAAGAGAGTGAAAGGCGTGCGTGGAACAGAATGTATTCGATCGGTGTGGTATACAGGGGTCGACGTGCAGCTAAACCATGCAAGTGTATGCAAGTCTTGGCTGTGGATTGCAAGCTCTGGTTGCAGTGCATTATATTATGACAACCGGAGAGTGGATGTGTGCAAATGAGGTCGTGTGTTCTTTGTCCTAGAGGCCACCTCGATCGGGTGAGAAAAGCAGACAAGGTATAAGAAAAAAATATATCTTTTTTTACACACAGCTTCTTCCGCATGTCATTTATACATGTTCACCTTTCCTGCCTTGCCGAGGCTGCATCTGTGTGTGTGTGTGTGTGTGTGTGTGTGTGTGTGTGTGTGTGTGTAAAAGTGTATCTGTGAATAATCATACAGTTTGGAGCATTACATACTAGAAATATCCTGAGTTCTTATGATCAAATATCTAACACTTCTTCCTAAACATCCTCCTTTACCAGATGGGACTTCAACAATGCACAAGTGCTTGAACACAACATCTATTCATTTCACTTTATGCTTTCGAGCATTCTGCATCTTTAAGCACGTCTTCCTTGCGCTGCCTCTCCAACTGTGGAGGTGTTGGCACTAACAGATGTCTATCTGTAATGAACTCCGCTCACACACACACACACACACACACACACACACACACACACACACACACACACACCCTCTTGGGATTGGAAAGATGCCATATAAACGATTCATAAAGGTTACGTCGATTTGCCAAGATTTCTTAAATAATGGCATATAAAAAAATGAAAAAAAAAAGGTTGCATCTATCTGCCAAGCCAGATGTATCTATTGACAATGTCATATAAAAGAATAATAAAGGTTAAATCTATTTCCCAAGCCAGATCTATCTACTGACAACCATTTGATAGCTGGGCATAACAAGGAAATCTTGGACGACCTCAATACGACAGGAAAATAATCGGAAAATCAACAGAAACAAATACATTCAAATGTGCTTTCAGTAAACAATCTGGAAGAATGGTTCCCAATCCTCAATCACTGAAACAATCATAACAATTTGGTGGACAATTCGACCTCTAGAGAAAATATTAGCTGTTGAATCTTTTCGGAAACATACCAGAAAGCATTCGTGACTGGACCTCATTGTAACTGAGGAGGTGGAATGTGATGGTCTGTGAGGACAAAGACGGGTATGTTTAATGGTATAGCAGTCCCGAAGGTGATGTATGGTTGGGAGGCATTGGACACGCGTCAACGATTGGTCAAAAATATTTAAGAAAATCTTATTCTAAAGATCAAATGGTACTGTTTAACAAACACCTCTGCACCAACCACTCATTTTATTCTCTGTCTTCTGTACATTACACTTTGATGGTCTTATATTTTACGTATCTTTTCGTAGTTGCATCTATCCACTCGAACTGGTTTACGCAAACTGGCATTGGAACGAACCTTAACCACGACGATTAGAGCCTTGAGCACGACGGTATAACACTCGAGTGACCTTTGACTAGGCATCTGAATGATCATCTTAAAAGCAAATCACAAATCTATAACACCTGTAACAGAACAAGGAGAATAGAACAGATTTCCAGGATGCTGTGAGGGGATGCAATAGCTGTATGATAGATTCCCAGGATGTAGTGAGGGGATGCAACAGCTGTATCATACAATACACGATCAGTAACACCAACGAGTCTGTGACGAAATTAATCGAAGACCTAACCTAATTCTGGGGTAGTCGACATGACACACCATCCGACTCTGTTATAAATGAAATTGGAGATTCTGCTTTTCAGATGACTAGAAATAACTTGGTCAAGTCCTCTATTACTTCATAAAAAAAAGCTATCTGAACACGAACTCTATTACTTTATATAAAAAAGCTATCTTAACACGAACTCTATTACTTTATAAATAGCTATCTTAACACGAACTCTATTACTTTATAAAAAAGCTATTTTAACACTACTGAATCACATGCTGTTGAGTTCCAGTTCCAAATGCTACTTTCGAGATTCGTTGATACTTTCAAACGTTTCTATCCCGAGATAATCTCCAGCTTTTCTACGAAATCACTTTTAGCTCTCAAAGTCGTTAAGCATCTTAAAGCGTTCTTTTAAAGATAGTGACAAAGACAGTCAACACTCCCGACAACTGAGAATAAACAGATTGGATCTATTAAACTGTTAGCACCATCCAAAATCCCTATCGTCCGGTAGGTGAATATAGAACCTATGTGACTATGAAAGCAACTTAGGAACTGACTGATGACTGACTCGAATGAGAGCACTCCAGAAACTGACTGATGGCTGATTTGAATGAGATCAGCCTAGGAAGTGACTGATGATTGGCTTCGATGGGAGCAGCCTAGGAACTGACTGATGGCAAACTGGAATGGGAGCAGACTAAGCGAGGTCAATGAACCAGGAATCCACTTTGACACAGTAACATCTAAATCAAAGGTTCTTCAATGATGCTGCCACACTCAGTGTGCTAGAGTGAAACATGAACTTTCACACTTTTATAAGTGCTTCTACTTCACTCTACACTACAGTGACTAAGTAAACACCAGCGTCTCCAATTCTCACCACAAGACAGAAACTGCCTCCACTTAAGCCCGTCCAATAATCATTCTTCCTCAACGTATCTATCGATCTATTCCCCCGCTGGCATCTATCATTTCTTCCGCGCTGTTCGGTACAAAAAAGAAAAACAAAAAAATACACGATAAAAATCGACACGAGCGAGTGAGACACCTGGAGTATAAAGGACAAGTGACTGCTCTCCTTTAGGTCGCTGGTAGCTGTTGCCCATCGCTATGAGGCTCCAGCTTCCTGGGCTGGAACGGCCCGCTGCCTCAAACCCCTCCTGGAAAGGCTCGCGTCGGATACCAAAACAAGTTCCACTCCTAACGCTCACAAACCTTTTTGTATATATATAAAAAAAAAAGATACTGAGAAATACAGATGGGAATTTTTGAAGCGAATTCGGCCTGGATTCTGGTGTAGGTCTAATCACCATCAACACCAGATGATGTATAGATGTTCAGCTGTTATCTAATCATCTCGAACGAGAGAGAGACCCCTCGAGGACCCTCACATATAACCGTATCCTACCTCCAAATTCGTTACAGCTGAGAGAGAGGATATTCCCCCCTTGTACCCTTAACAAATACAATTACAGGTTTCCCTGAAAGAGCTGGTATTCACTTTCCTAGGAGGCGACGCCTCACTGCTTGCTGTAAGGGTACTGTGTTGCACTGTGCGTTTCAGAAAGCTGCTTGGTTGGCTGTGGCTCATACAGTAGCTCGTCTATTGCGCACCTCATACAATACCTCGTCTGTTATGTATCTTATACACCAAACTGTCTACAGTGCATTACGTAGAATCCCTCGTCCATTGCATGTGTCATGCAGTACCCAGGCCAGTTCTGTAGTATACGTTCTCATGTAAACTACTCAGTCCATCAGGAAAATCGTCATGCATACACTCTTCTATACATAAAGGCCCCAGTCATGCAACGGAGTCCTCAAAGAGTGACGTCAGGCTTTGAATGAAAAGAATGGAAAGAATGTTGAAGACAAATGGAGAAGGATGAAAATTGTTTTAAGAATCTTTGAGGAGGTGGGAAGCTTCCATTTTGATATGGGAACAGATCGTAACTCTTAAAACGTAAGAAGGTAACGAGTTCGCAAACATTCTAGAACTCCAAATCAAGAACCGTCCCATTCACCTTCTTTTCGTGCATACGTTTTCTACTTGTTGCCTGTGTGCAAAAAGGGCGAGGTACTAAAGATTAAGAAGCGACACTGGAATTCACCAGTTATGGAGTGTCTATTGCCGTGGCCACCCCCTTGAGGAAGTTCCCGAAGAAAACGGGTGTCAGAGATATAGATAAAGAGACAGATAAATAATGAATCCATGTTTAAAAGTATCACGATACAGTGCATCGAATCAAATAATTCCGGGATATTTGGAACGAAGAATTACATGTCAATAACTCCCATTTTTTCATTTCAGTTTAACTGACAGTGCTAAAAAGTTTAAAAAAAAAAGCTCTTTTTTTGCTCTCACTGTATATGCACTGATCGTTCGTGTCATACTAACTCTGTTGATAATCCTTACACAGTGCATCGGCCACTGTTTCCAAAAAAGCTTTCGTTCCGAAGATGAGGACATGAATGAGAAAGTGACACCTGTGAGATGTTTATAGTATCCATATATATA
>JAUTXX010515393.1:8546-21531 GCA_032273605.1 Panulirus laevicauda | reverse complement strand
AGTTCCCAAGTGCACTTTCGTGTAATAATCACATCATCAGGAGAGATACAGGAGAGAAAAATAACAGTCAGTTGATACCCATAGAAGAGACACGCTAGGACGCCTAGCCCCCCGCTCCCTCCCCCTTTTAGTCGCCTTCTACGACACGCTGGGAATACGTGGCAAGTATTCTTTCTCCCCTATCCCTAGCATTCATCAAATAGGCTCAGTCCTCTGTAGAATATCAAGATACGTATGTTCCCACCACCTGAGAAACAATTTAGTAATTACCTTAATGATTTGAGGTGGAACATGATGGGACGAGAGGTTGTTTGGTCTGTCAAGAGACGCAGGTGATGGAGGGAAATTATATTTCCAGCTTCTCTCTCCTTCTTACTTTCAATATCAGCTACGCCGCCAAGTCACAGTATTAGAACATTTTATGCAAGACAGACTGCGAAAAAAAATACATACATATACATTAGCCCCAGTTACATAAATGGTTGGGATGGAAACCATCAGTTGGTTGATATAACAATTCCCTACTAAATTTTTGGCCATTTTATTTTTTTGGCTCTGAAACTCGTAAGCACATAAAACCAAGTTTGATCTCATTTTCCATACATTTTTTTTCCTATCAGCTTAAGCGTCCTGTGTGCTGGTTACTTTACAAAATGTTCTTAAACGTCTCACCTTTCACCTTGTTGTCAACCTACTGAAGTACTGAGCATGCGCAGTCCTGTTGCGGGTTGCCACATGTACCTCCCATCATCCCCTTGCGAAAGGAACAATGTCAATAATAAACACCCCATTTTTCAATCCTCTTTATCTACCGGATAATTAAAACATCTAAGAAAGTCTCATTATTGTAAACCAATGAATCCCATTCTGGAAAGTTAAAAAAAAATTTGGTCAGTCACACATGCCTCCTTTTCCATTTCGACCATCTGCATCTGAATCATGTACACAAATTTGCTCATTTTGAAATTTGAAGAACTTATCTTTGTAAACCACTAAAAAAATATCATAGTGGCTGGACAACAATGGTTTCCTGAATAGCTAATAAAGCTTTTGATAGCATGAAGTGAAGGAATATGGCGTGCATAGGGGCTGGATAACCTGGATTTGTTTTCATGTCTGGAGGGACCTGGTGGTGTGAGGAGAGGAGGATAGTGTTGTTGCATTAGGGTATATAGGTGTACAGGACAGGGTTGATGGCCAAACTTGATGTATAGGGTACACTCTTGGCGTCATGTGAATAAAGCTTATTACCTTCAGGAAATGTGTGTAAAAGGGATTGCTACATTTCCAGAAATTCCTGTGTGGGTGTGGGAACTCTTACATGCATAGGGGTCACCACTTTATTCCACAATAGAATAAAAGATCTGAAACGACAATATTTCCGAAACGAAAATTAGTATAAATCAAAAGCTAGGGAAATATGATTCATCTTAGGTTAATGTTTGTGATATTCCATTTTCAATGAGCCTTTGGAATGTGGTTATCCTTGTCTGGTGTTTGTACAGTATGGGGAAGTTCTCAATTGGTAGGGCTGTCTCAAATTTTTTTTAAAATCATATAACATTTTACGACTTAAGTATAATCAACTTTTTTTTATTCATCCATTATTCAGATACCGTACACATATCAAAAAGCACTTTAAAATTTTTATTTTGCTCAAGTCCTTGTGGTTTCTGGTTGTTCTGTCTTGGCATCTTAACGTTGTTCACTGTCATCATCACCCAACTAGAATATACCAGTTAAAAGTTGGTATTGTCGCTCTTACTCTTCCCTAACTCATGGTGGGCAGATCTGTAGCCTCTAATCTCTTTTAAGTGTAATTCAGCTCTCTTTTCTGGTATCAGTTTTGTTACCTTCTTGTGGATCTTCTTTATAATTTCTTTATGCCTCTTTTTGATTGAGGTGCCCAAACATTCCACTGTTGGCCTTCTAAGTGCTTCACAGTTTGCTGAACATTTTCCTATCCATCTGCTTACAGGAGTTTGTCTCCTTTTCAATCCTCTGAAAGTGTTTAGCTCTATTGACAGGTATAGTTTCGAATCCCAAATCACTCATATATAGTCACGCAGCTTATTCTTGCCTGGTGGTATCATCTTCAAGACCTACTTTCACTATACCCAATCTTCATTATACTCTTTTTGCATCATGCCCACTTTAAGGTTTGTCTAGGTTCCCTTGTAAGTTGAAATTATTTTCTTGCTGTACTATCTTCGGATACATTCAGATATACAGTTCCTCTAGCCTTAGGATCAAGAAGACCAGTGGTTTCTCTATCCATTGAAGGTTTCTTCTCCTTGATCTTGCCTGAAGAGTCTTTATGGGCCTCTTGTGTGGGACAGTATCAAATGCTCCCTGGCAGTCTAGAATCACAAAATCCACCATCCTTCCATTTAACATAGTGCTTAGCCTCTCACATGTCTACAAATTTTGTTTTACGTGACTTCCTTTCCCTGGATCCATGTCGTCTCTCACTTATGTAGCTTTACTTCTATCAGTAGACTGGTCATTCATATGCTCCATAATTATAAAGTGTTTTAACAGACTTTGCAAATCTGCACTTTGCCACCTACTTTAAGACTACACCCTCCTCCAGTGAGTGGACCTGACATGTAGAGAGCTGGCATATCTACAAAGGAGCCAATATGGGGAGGAGACTGATGTATAAAGGGAGTTCGTTAAGTGCAGAAGGTGCACGGTGTGGAAAACGCTTAGGCATGTGGAGGGTCTTGGTGTGGATGGAGAGGGCCTGGTATGTGGAAGGGCCAAGATGACGAGAGGGCCTGGTGAATGTGCAGGGAACTGGTAGATGGAGAGGTCAGGTGCATATGGACAGGCTTGGTGAATTGATTTCTCTGCAACCAAAAACAATGTTCTTGATGGCCAATGAAACAGCTGAATAATACATAATAAATATTTATTTCCAAATTCACAATAGAAATATACATCATACCCTGTCATGTGGTATGTCCAAAATAAGCTCAGTTCCTTTAACACACACTCATGCACAAACTGGGATTGTACATACACACTGGACTTGTGTGTACATATTGGTGCTGTATACACAATGGGGGTTATGTGCACACATGAGACTGTGTGCTCACACTAGGGATATGCATACAATGTAGCTAGGTGTACAAACTACACCTTGCTATGTATACATTTAGTTGTGTACATCTGCATGTGTATATACACTGCCACTATGCATATGTATGGATTGTGTGTGTACACAGGGATGTGCATACACACTAGGTATTACATAAGCAAGAAGGCTGCATGTATACACAAACTATGGATGTACACTGGAATTGTATAGTCAGACTGAAGTCGCATATACGCACATTGGGGGTCACATGCAAACATGGAGATCGTCTTCAAACGTGAGGGGAAAATATGCACATGATAAAATCATGTGCACAAACAAGAGACCATTTACGCAGATGGACACAGACGGTGTGCACGCACGGCAGTTGGACGTCCCTACAGGGGTGGAGAGGAGTCCACTGGTGAGGATGGTGGTGGTGCTGGACAGCATCAGAGTGTCACCCTGGCCACTCCTCACACTTGTACTACACCTGACCTGACATAAGTACTCGTCACGTGACCTCTTTTTCCCTGGTAGGTGACTTAATTGTTCTTCTATGGGGAAAGAAAAATCAAATGGATCCATGAGTTAATTAAATTAAGAAACATATCCACTGATAAGGTTATGTTTTGCTATCATCAACAGTTGTGAACAAAACTTAAAAAAAATACACAAGTAATCTTTCAATGTCCAAAGTGGCCACATATAAACAATACACAGTATAAATCTTTTTTTAAATCATGTAATTAAAGGGTCACGTGACACAGGTTAGGATGAATGGGTGAATGTTCCTAAAGCATGAATTTCAGGGATTACAGAACTTCTTCTACTGTCTCGTACAGGAGAAAAATATTTTTCAGAAGTATCCCTGAAACATCCTTTGTATTATCACACGGAAAAGAAAAAAATGACAATTGGGTACCTCACCAAAGACAGGAACCTCAAATGGAGATGGTTTTCATTCAGAAAAAACATACTCAAAAAGTTTTATCTGAAGTCCCTGGATTGGGCAAGCCAACCCATCTCCTCAAAAAAGGCTGCTTTCGTTTCAGTGATTAGGGAACATCTATAGTAATCAACATCTAGCATAACAACATCCATATGTTGTGTCAATCACATTAATTAACATTTATGTAAGGCATTTAATACGTTGAGTACATACTTATCCCAGTGGGATGATAACATTATGGAGTCCACAATTATACAGTAATAACAAATACCAACTGGTTCACAAGGCATATGTGGACATGACCCTGTATTGGAATATTTACCAAGACACACAGGTATGGGCCTTGGCCAGGCAGTAGTAAGGAACCACACTCCTTCCTCGTCACATTTTATTGCAACTAATCTCAAACTAGGTCTTTATATCTATATTTCAAAGAAATAAATGCCAAAATTAACTCTACACTGTAGGTACTAACATGGAATGTTTTACAAAGTTTTCCAACCAAGGAATGTGTAGTGGATGAACTAATAAAATAAATTAAGATGTGTACATTTATATCCCAGCCATCATACAGTGAATCAATCTTGGTGATTACATTCACTGTGTGATGCACTATAATTCAATGTTATATTTTAATAATAGCTAATGATATAGTATCACATATAAAAATTTCCATCTGAACTTAAAAAATCATACTGAATAGCAAATACAAGAATCTTAATGATAATAAAAATCATGTCATTCAACAAAACAAAAAACTATAAGGATACCATAAAATTATTCTTTAGAGGAAAAACTAAAGAGGAATTAGAATCAGGTTTCGATCACCGATTGTTCTGACTAACTTTTCATTACATTTTTATTTGCTGATAAAACAAATCATAGAGGCTGAATATCTGATGGTTATCAAATATTTGATAGTTATCTCTATCTAATAGCTTATGAATGGTAACTGACATCATGCATACAACATGAATAATTTAAACTGCCAGTGTTATATCTGTGGCAATATAAACATAGTGACTTGCATAACCTACCTTCCTGGTGTGATCAGTTGAAATCTATCGTCAATATTTTGGCTATATTACAAACCAATCCTACTCTTTATGAAACCCCAGGATCGCAAGCCATTAAGAGTAATCTTCATCATGAAGCATTCTAGGCTTAAGTTCAGCACACTGGAGTTAATGACAAAGATATGCTATTTAATTTATTTGAAATTAATGTTGAGATTGTGAACAAGTCATACATGGGTGCAACATGACTGCCCACAACAGTCCAAACTGTTAGCTACCCAAACTTAAACTACTCTGGATATGTGCCAAATATTCCTTTAACATGAAATAACACTAAAGAATGATAGTTACATTCTACAAGACTAGAGGATATCACAAATTACTTGAATTACTCATAATGCACAATGAACGCTTCGTCAACAGAGACAGCTCTGAGTGGGTGAAGCTAAGTGCCTCTCATTCTAATTGCCATTGCTACCAAACTGTAGTTTGGCAAAAGTCAGCCAATAAGTTTTCTAATAGGTTAATTTACAGTCAAAACCCATTTGCTTCACACAACATCACGAGTTGGAACGTTCTGACTTATCAATTGCAATCACTATATGTCTCGTGAAAAAAAAGCACTCTAACTGACTGGTCTACACAACAATGGGGGAAGCAACTGACACCCTGATGAAAAAACTTATCTTGACCTGACCTTACTTGAGCTTGGAGAGCTGCTCTAGCAAACTGATAGGCAAGTAATCTGAGCCAAAGCTGTAAATATATACTCTCTGTGGATGTCTTGATATATGACATAACCCAAAATCAACTCATCAGCATTGATGGCCAAACAGCCCAAGCAATCATTTCCTGCTTGCTAGTTAAGTACGTTAAATACCCAGTGCATTAGAAAAATATTGACATCAAATTTGTCCCGATCATACAATGACCATCAAAAGATAATACAAAAATACGTCTCTGATGATCAAACATTTTAAATACTAACATACTCCACGTGACCTTTACTGAAACATTCAACATGAGTTGCTACCAAATATTCTTTCCTGTACTTTATCCAAACAGTGCACATGAATCCATCTTGGAATAGTTCACACTGTGGCCCTCGACTCATCGTTTGAGCTCCCCACTACTGCTGAGAGGTAAAAGCAACAGCAAGGTACATCAACATCTCCCAGTGAACAGTCTGCATAAGGACAACTTGGGCCATCTGCTCTTTGTTGTCATTGAGAAATGTAGGCAATACTGCAGTCAGTCAATGCTGCTGATCACAGAACGGGACACTAATTGTTTGGTATGTAGACGATCAGTGTGACTTGCTATCACCTTCCCCATATTAAGGCAGTCTCCAAAATTTAGACTTAAGTTCATAATTCAATCTAGGAAACTACGTTTCCACTGTCAAGTCTTCCCATAAGAAACAAAATTCTGGTTCCACTTGCTGGTTTTTTTTCCTGAAACATCTGAAAAACACAAGCCAGCCAGAGGTCACTACTTGGCCAGTGCATTCAGTGAATGAATAACAAAAGAATCATACAACTGAAGATGCAGATGCAGGAGGCAAAGAAAATGATAAATTGCACGTCTCTATCACATAGGCTTCATAGTCTTTTGTTTTGTGGTAGGTAGTAATTTTCTTAAACCAAAATCATGTCTGTAAAACAGAAAAGTAATAAAGAGTTTGATAAAGTCATCTGAACAGGTTTGTACCAAATGATGACTCAGACAAACAAGCAGTCATCACAAAGTCCATACATAAAGAAATGCCAAATCACACCAGACAGTCTAAATAGACCACTCGCTAGTCAACATGTTATTGTTAAATCCCCACCACAGTCATAGAAGCATTACAATGACTTTTTTTCCCATGATACTGCAACAGTTTATGGATAATTTTGTTTCTAGGGTGAATGAATGCAATGAGATGTATGAAGGAGAAACAACAGATGTTATATGGGGTGCTTCAAAATCTTAGAAAGATAAAAAGACATTTTCACCTCAGTAGAAAAAAAAAAAGAACAGATCAGAAACTAGAACCTAAACAATGGTATACTATGGCAGATTAATTTGCTAACTAGTAATTTGGCACAATGTTACTTAGAATATAAAGTAATTTTTCTCTTTCTACTAGTCTACCATTCATGAGTTATTTCAGTTTATATGTAAAACTACAAATTTATGGCTGATCATGTATTTAAAAAAAAAAAAATGTTATTTCAACAGCAGGTACTCTGGTCAAGTTGAATATAATCTTTAAAGTTGATATGGTCACTTTTCTCACATGCAACTTGGAAATAATGTGACAGGTGACATGGGCAAGACAATGCTTGGGTTTTTCCAAGACATATCATACATTTTAACATGAAAAGTTCATAATCAGCTTAGTGGTAAGACTAGTGAAAGTAAAATAAAAATTGAGCTGATTCAATGAATTTTACACCTCATTCATTGTTTATTGAAAATAACAAGTCAGTTGTCATCTGTCTGTGAGAGGTGTCATAAGTGGACAGTTATGATTTCTATATATCTATGGACGCTACATCTGCCAGGTGTCACCCATCACACTTCCCATACACAGTTATACTTCCGACATTTTCCATATTCATGCTATCTTAACACACTAACATAAGAAAATACCAGGTATTTATTAAGTAATTGAGCCGTCATTAAAATGATGAAAGAAGGGATTGGAAGACGGCAAGAATGAGCTCAGAAGGAGACCCTGCGAGTTTATAATCAGGTCTTTACAGCATAGTAGGCTTAGAACTGGACACTACTGGTTTGGAGTTAAACCGTACTACACTGCAGCCTTCATATCAGACCCTGCAGCAGTGCAAACTGGGAATGAAAACCTACAGCTTTGTGGAATTGAGACTGGGCTTTGAAGCATCACATGCTTTGGAAGAAACCACAGCATTGTAAGCCTTAGAATTAACTTTACCAACTTAACTGGCTTTATAATTTAATCTTTTTAAATTATGGGCTTTGAATCAAAGCCTGAAGCACTGACAGCGAAATTCTGCAGTCAGGGCAACTTCCTTCCATTAATAAACTGCTTTATATTTTGCACTTACTGACAATAACAAGCTTTCATTCAAGACAGCTGTGGGAAAGGATAAACCCAAAGATCACTAACATCTGTGGTGTAAGGGGTCAAGTATTGTATATTAACACCACAGGAAGGTAGGAAGATGCTGTCTGCACAACTGGCAAGACAATGAGCATTCTTGTTTCTCTTCGATAAGCTTCTATGTTACCTACATTAATACTGTAACTAGCTTTTATATTTGTTTACTTACAAACATGTACTGTATTATATACTGAATATCTTGTAGTATAGAAAGACAAGTTGGAAGATTCACATTTGGCAATTTGACAATATCATTTGGCCAGGTATCAATGGAACACTGGTGGAACAAATTGTACCATAATTCTTAGGACAAACATTCACCTTGTGTCAAAAGCTTGCAAAATCAGATTCACTGTAAAATGCTTATGGAATATTTGATACAAAAACCTGACGATAAGGGCTGGCATTTACCAGCCTTCAATAGTATAATCATTACAGAATAAATAATTTTTGAACCTTCTAAATGACAAAAGGTGTCTGCAAGTTGTCTGGTCGACAACAGGCACACACTAAGGAATGTGAGGCAGATAGATCATACAAGAACAAAGTGTAGAAGTGTGGATGCTAGTAACATCAAGTTCCCATAGCTTGGCTGGTTCTTTTACAATGAAAACATAAAGCCACTGCACAACTACATCAATATATACTAACACAGACGTAACATTAGTTTAAGTATCTTTATAATCCTCCATCAGTGGGAGTTACCCATATACTGACTAAAATTATGAAGACTTCTTTCAGATTTAAAACATTGAGCAGTCCAGGGATGGCCGCTCATTGGCAAGCAGAGGTCTGTCGCTTGAGCCAGCCAATCAAAGACCAACAATTGATCCTGTAATCATTCATCGAAATAAGACAATGCTACATAATTCCAGCCAATCATTTCCATACATCTTAAGCAACAATGAAACACTACAGTGACTGTATAACTGTACATAATGGGGACGGGAGGCTTAACAATATAATTCATTAGTCAAAGACCAGAACTGACACACTTGGTCAATTCAGATGGATGATAAAAGTTGTCATGTAACACGTGCTGACTGGTTGTAAAGGTAGCAACAAATGTTTTGATTGGATGACAACAGTGCTCAATGATAGTGTCTAAGCAACTACATAATACACTGGAGAATTCAACTGTCATTTCTTACTCTCCTATTTCCTTATTTTCGGGTGGTAACAAAATCCTGAAAACGTTTGTACCCGAAATGAAGCTAGTCAAGGGGACCTTAAGTAGCTTTGTCCTATCTTATTATATAAAATACATATATCACTGACAAAGTAAATCATGTTCAGGTAAACGTTAATACATCAGAGCTAAACACTCATGATAACCAAAATTAGTGCCTGGATAAGATAACAATCACCAGTTAAGTACCAGCCATTAACCTTCCTAATCACTACCAACAGTTTATCACTACACCATTAATCCCCGAGAAGAGAATTTTTTTCCCTTGCCCAATCTCTTGATAAAAGCAATACATCAAGTTTCAGACTTGCAAATCAAGTGTTACAATCCCACAAGCATGGAACAATAATTGCACTTATGGAATAATTCATTGTACCCTGTTGAATTCCTTGTCAGATTGTCACAAAAGCATGGCATCTCAACATGGCAAGAAAGAACCTATATAAGGAGGCGGATCCAGAGGGCATTGCATTGATAACCTTGAACATTTTGGTCAGTTCCTCACTTCAAAACTGCTTTTACATGATTTTGGAGAGGGTAGCTCCCCATCTTCCTTGAACAGACCAACAAAACTCCAAGCTAAGTTATTATATATTTCTTATACCTTAGTGAATAAATGGGATTAACACATCACCAAAATGGGTAAATGTGAGAATTCTATTCAACTGCAGGCTGCATTACAATTAGACCATTCTCACACATTACTTGTCACAGCCTTACAAATAACCTCAACTATCTTTATCCTGAGTAATCACATTTTGGTGGGTTACCACGACTATGATCTAGCCCATGCCTCTTTTTATGATGAACGGGTACACAACTCTATAGAAAAATGTCCGTACTATCATTGTAACTGTAACTGGACAGAAATTCAATATACCATTAGCATATATGACAAAGGCAAACGTTCCAAATGCAAGTAAATGTATATCTACACTCTGAAAAGGAGGCCACATTACATACACCCAATTTCAAACCATATCAAAACCCTGTGGTGTCTGCAACATGTACAAACAATCTGATATTAATGGTGCATGTTTGCAAATCGACGACACCATGAAAATTTACATGTTTTAAATCCACATATAAATATTCTCCCAGTTACCCTGCTGGGATCCTGAAACAATAGAAATGCAGCTAGTTGAGTAACATGGGTTGGAGCCATTAAACTGCATGTGGTAGCCCCTGCCAAAACGTGGATCCGCCTCCAACAGTGCAGTGAAAACAAATGTTTACATTACAGAGGAGGTGCCATGTATCACACTGAGATTGGAGTCTCCATATACCATGAAGGAGATTATTCAAAATATTACCGAATATTGGATTATAGGTACAAGTAGGTCAGGATATATCACCGTTTCATGAGCATTGTCGTGAGCGTTATATAAAGGGCAGTCTACACATGTGCTCTAACAGGGCAGGTCGACACCATGATCACTGCCACACCGATGGCTGATGGGATAAAAGCATCCCCTATATGATAATACATGATCTGCCAGTAGAAACTGTCAAATCTGAATAACTTGGCATGACCATGGTGGTGGCCTGACTGACCATAAAGGGAGGAACCTTAAGCAATTAATCATTTGATGACAAAGTACAGCTTTGGGGCACATCCTTTGGCATCATAAGAAATTTATTAGTACATATCCCTATGTATGGAATGATACTGATATCAAAAATTTTACACTGAAAGGCAGCAAAATCTATAGGTAAAATACTGGAACAGTTTGCACAGTATTTTGTACACCAATCTCTAATGCATGATTAACTACGTTCTTCCCCTTATAGAAACATTAAGTTGGCATCAAAACCTTGATTACTACATTCAGACAGAGCTTTAGAGCAATCAACAGGTCCAAATAATCTTCTTCAGCCTTTAAGAAAATCCATTATTATATATATCATCACCATCGGGAAACTTTAATGACAAAATAGAAATACTTCTTATTCTATTAAATACTTCTACATGGACGGGTTTGGAGGCTATTTGAAGAACAACATCAGAAGATAAGAACCCGGATTCCAAAGCGTCTTTAAAAGGAGCCCTATCATCATGGCACATTTCAAACCATACAGAGGATCTAGTAGACTTCTGAATGGTTCATTGTCATTATATGTTGAGACTGTCACTTCTAGAGTAACTCTCAAGTTTTACCTCATACAGGAAGGAGCAAGTATTAACAAGATTGACGGTAAGCAACTGGCCTCAAAGGATGTCATAAAATTAATGATACATTTGACGTTTCTTAGCGTATGAGCTTAAGTTACTATCTCATTATCACCAAATACTGACCCTTTATCACATCTAGTAATAACTGGTTTAGCACCCATTCCTGCAATCAGAGGTCAAACCTATTATTACTTGGAAAAATACTTTTGTTTGAGACCTCTCATTAAAAATATCTTACATGAATGTAACCCAGTGAGGTGGACTGAATCCATAAAATTAGATACAAGTTATAAAGTTTCTTTATGTTAATATGTCTGGATGAAAAGAATGCAGATGAGAGATTGTAAACTTTAACATTAGGCTTTCAAAAATCAAATTAGATCATGGAAATGCTTTAGGGTGTAATGTTTACATAAAGAACTAAGTTTAGAACTACAATAATTGTAGCAGCAACAAGAACCTATGTTTTGTACATATAACAATGTAGCTCTTGAAATTTATGGGTCAGCCAGACATAAAAAACATTTCACCGCTGAAAGTCAAATTTAGTAATTTCTACAGATTTATTCTCTAAAACTTATGGGGAAATCTTATTAATATGTCCTTAAAATTTTACTGGGCACTGGTAAAGGCCCAGGATCAAATCTCTTCAAATGAATCATGATAATCGTTGGAAAACATTTTTCGTGGATGACTACTAATCAAAGTACATTTGGTCAAATATATTTCCGTCAAAACATAACACAACTAACAGCGTAAGGAAACTGACCTAGTTAATATGCTGAAAGAAACATAATGTTTAAGAGAGATTCATGGTCCCAGATACTCTAGATGTATAATGTCTTCGAACTGGTGAGAAAAAGAAAGCCCACCATTTTTCAGTGTGGAATTGTATCCTTTACATTTGTAATATAACGTCAAGAGTTGCTTGGCATTCGTGACCTTCAGAAACTATGATTGTCCCACTGAGAGAATACATGCCAGATTGCTAAAGTTTCTCTGGGTAAATCCTTTTCAAGTATATCATGGTTGCCCCAGCATTCTATATTCCCATTAGATTTGTGGAAAGATTGTTATAGAGGCAGATTGTCTTTTCATACATTAAAAGAAATTAATGATCAACAAAGTTTTACCATGAGTAACATTATAAAGCGTCATTGGCTGTTTCTTGATTTAACACAAATAAGGGAAGAAAATATCTACTTTTATTCATTATGAATAAGATGATATGGTCGGTTAATTTCAAATGAAATAACCAACATCGACAAGATCAACACACTCTAGAAATAAAAAGAATCTTTATATGCACTTTCAGGAAAAAAATATACAGAAATTGATAACTTAGCTGAGACAGCTAAGTTTGCACTGACTTTTATCTTGCATTTCCATTTCTCATTACCAAACTGATTAAAGCAATATTAGTAACAAAAAATATAATCAATTGAC